>JAODAL010077828.1:0-13131 GCA_025379985.1 Phyllomedusa bahiana
ATAAAAAAACAAAGACAAAAATTAGGGTCTGAGAATTTTTGCAAGGGTAAAGCTTAAGAAGAGGGCATGTGGAGAGTTTTCAAAAATGGGCCAAGGACGGCCGACGGTTAACAAAAAAAAAGGGCAACTAAAGGGTTTTTACTAGAGGGGCGAATTTCCCGAAATTGTTTCGTTTATTCGCCGAATTTCGGCAAAAAATAACGTATTTCCCGGGGTGCACAGAGCCCGCAGGGTGTGTAGAAGTTGTGCCAGCTTAAATTGCAGAGGGGGTTTGGTTGGTCTTCATACAATTTTGTGTTTTAGTTGACATCACATGACTGCCGCCCCTCTTGAATCGTTTTACTTAAAATTCCCCTGGCACTTAAGAGGGCAAAACGACCAAAAAAAAGAAGCGGGAATGTTGCCTATAAAAACATGCCAGGAAAGCTGGAAAAAAACAAACTGAGAGTGGTGGGGAAAATTAGTGAAGAGTTGGGGGTGCGGCGGGACCACAGCAGCTGAGGTCAACAGGGCACAAAGCATTCTGGGGGTGGGAAAAAAGGAATAGGGCCCCAGGTGGGACAATGAACAGTGTGTTGGTCCGGGAGCAGACACGCACATGAGGTCGTCAGTGGCACAATGAACAGTGTGTAGGTCACGGCAGGCCAGCCGAGGCAAAAGTGGCACAATGACTTCTGGAGGTGGCAAAAACAGGAAAAGGCCAAGAGTGGCCCAAGACAAGTGTGGGGTCACGGCAGCAGCGCTGAGGTCAAAGTGGCACAAGACGAGTGGGTTTGGTCACAGAGACACGCAGCAGCATAGGTCAGACAGTGGCACAATGACACAGTGTGTAGGTCAGGCAGGCCCCAGCAGCAGCAGGGGGTCAGACAGTGGACAAAGACACGTTTAGGTCCGGCGCGCCACAGCAGCAGCATGAGGTAAAGTGGGACAAAACATTCTGGAGGAGGAAAAACAGGAATGGCAAGAGTGGGACAAGACACAGTGTGTAGGTCACGAGCAGCTATGCCACAGAGCATCAGCATGAGGTCAGACAGTGGGTCACAATGACAACAGTGATGTAGGTCACGGCAGCAGCAACATGAGGTCAGACAGTGGCACAATGAACACAGTGTGTAGGTCACCGAGCAACCGCCACATCAGCAGCATGAGCATACAAGTGGACGACTAATGACACAGTGCGACTGTCACAGGCATCAGCAGCAAGAGGTCAGACAGATAGGGCAACAATGACATTCTGGAGGAGTGGCAAAACATAGTGAAGCCACTGAGTGGCACAATGACCAGAGAAGTGGAGATGACCGGCGGCAGGGGAGCATGAGGGTTCAGACAGTTGCACAAGTGACATTCTTGGCGAGTGTGGCAATAAACAGGAATAGGCCACAGAGTTGGCCCAATGACGGAGTGTGTAGGTCACGGCAGTAGCCACAGCAGCAAGCAGAGGTCAGATACAGTGGCACAATGACATTCTGTAGGTGGCAAAACAGGAGTAGCCCACAGCTATGGACAATGAGAACACATGGTGAGAGGTCACGGCCAGCAGCCACAGCAGCGAGCAAATTAAGTCAGGGCAGTGGCACAATGACATTCTGGAGTGGAGCAAAAACAGGAGGTAGGTCCACAGAGTGGGACAATGACACATTTGGAGGTCCACGGCAGCAGCCACAGCAAAAGCAGCATGAGGTCAGACAGTGAGCACAATGACGACAGTGTGTCAGGTCACGGTAGCAGCACGATGAGGTCAGCAGTGGGCACAATGATCATATCCGGAGGTTCGTGCCAAACAGGAATATCGGCCACAGAGTTGGGACAATGAACGACAGGAATGGTAGGTCACGGCAGCAGCCATAGCAGCAGCATAAGTCAGGCAGTGGCCACAATGACATTCTGGAGGTGGCAAAAACAGGAGTAGTCACAGAGTGGACAATGACACAGTGTGGAGGTCCACTGCAGGCAGCCACAGACATGCGCATGAGGTCAGACAGAGGCACAATGACACAGTGTGCAGGTCCGGTAGCAGCAGCATGAGTCAGACAGGTGGCACAATTAACATTCTGGAGGTGGCCAAAAACAGGAATAGTGCCACATAGTTGGACAATGACCACAGTATGTAGGTCACGCAGGCATCCAAGCACACATGAGGTCACGACAGAGTGCACAATGAACATACGTGAGGTGGAAAGAACAATAGTAGATGACCACTGAGTGGCAACGACATGAACAGAGAGTGGAAGGTCTGACGGCGGGCGAGCATCATGAGGTCAACAATGGCACAATGTACACTCTGGATGTGGCAAAAACATGAATAGCCACAGATTGGCACAATGACAGAGTGTGGTAGTGTCAGGCAGGCACCCACACACAGCAGCATGAGGTCAGACCAGTGGCACAATGACATTCTGTAGGTGGCAAAAACAGGAGTAGGCTAGCAAGGAGTGAGGACATGAGAAAAAAAAAAAACCCACAGTGTGGGAGTGTCAACGGCAGCAGCCACAGCAGCAGCATGAGGTCAGATAGTGCACAAATGAACAGAGTGTGTAGTTCACAGCGCAGCCACAGCACGGTGCATGAGGTTCGAGACAGTTGGAGCACAATGACACAGTGAGTAGGTCACGGCAGCAGCCCCAAGCAAGCGAGCATGAGGTCCAACAGTGGCCACAATGAAACAGTGAGTAGGTCACGGCAGCAGCCACAGCATCAGCATGAGGTCAGACAGTGGCACAATGACACATTGGAGGTGGCAAAAACAGAGTAGGCCACAGAGTGGCACAATGATACAGTGTGGAGGTCACGGCAGCAGCCGAAGCAGCAGCATGAGGTCAGACAGTGGCACAATGACATTCTGGAGGTGGCAAAACAGGAGTAGGCCACAGAGTGGACAATGACACAGTGTGTAGGTCACGGCAGCAGCCACAGCAGCAGCATGAGGTCAGACAGTGGCACAATGACATTCTGGAGTGGAAAACGAGTAGGCCACAGAGTGGGACAATGACACAGTGGAGGTCACGCAGCAGCCACAGCAGCAGCATGAGGTCAGACAGTGGCACAATGACATTCTGGAGGTGGCAAAGTGGCATAATGACACAGTGTGTAGGTCACGGCAGCAGCCACAGCAGCAGCATGAGGTCAGACAGTGGCACAATGACATTCTGGAGGTGGCAAAAACAGGAGTAGGCCACAGAGTGGCACAATGACAGAGAGTGGAGGTGACGGCGGCAGGAGCAACAGCATGAGGTCAGAGAGTGGCACAATGACACAGTGTGGAGGTCACGGCAGCAGCCACAGCAGCAGCATGAGGTCAGACAGTGGCACAATGACAGAGTGTGGAGGTGGGTGGCAATACCAGTCCCTGGTAAAGATGGTTGGTGGCAGATGGAGAAACTGTCAGCAGATGTGTGGCATCAGGCGGGTGGCGGCATCAGAATAGTGGCTGAGGCAGGTAGTTTGAACCCAGACTCATTTCTCACAGTTTGGGTGAGGCGTCATGGCTGATGTAGTCTGACGCCTAAGGCATTGGTGTGTGGAAATCCTGGCCGATCCACGCCTGATTCATCTTGACAAAGGTCAGTCGTTCCACATTTCCCGTGGACAAGCGGGTTCTCCTTGGGTAACGATGGCCCCCGCCGCACTGAACACCCGCTCTGATGCCACACTACTGGCCGGGCAGGACAGCTTCTCCACTGCAAACTCGCAAGTTGCGGCCACACATCCAGTTTGGCTGCCCAGTAGTCCAGCGGATCTTCTAACTGGGGTGGCAGAGTGCTGTCCAAGTAGGCCACCACCTGTTGGTTCAGGGTCTGCTCCAGGTCCTGCTGCTGCTGCTGGCGACTGCCCTCCTCACTAGGCGGGTGAAGGAAGCTGCTCATCAGTGACTCCAGACTTAGGTTGCTGCTGATGGAGCTGGTACTGCTCCGACCCCCCCACCTTCCCCCGGCAGCCGCGGCAGTAGTACGTGAGCGCTGAAGAACCCCCCGGTCAGACCTGTCAGAGGAGGGACGATGCCGCACATAGGCAGCGGCCAACTGACTACGGAGGATTTCCCTATAGTATTTGAGTTTGTCCTCCCTCTCAATAGTTGGGGAAAAAGGCTCCCATTTTGACCGGTAGCTGAGGGTCAATAGGGTGGGAGCCAGGAAGTCATCCATTCTGCCGGATGATGACTATTAGGCTGTATCTAGCCAGGCAAATCAGCATGCTGCGGGGCAATCTGCACAAGTGACTTCGGGGGCTCCCTGCCTCCATCTCTCTGTATACTGCCACGGTGCTTGCGGGTCATCTGCATCGTCTTCATCTTCTCAAATCTACCTCCTCCAGCTGCTCCTGCTCCTACTCTATTGACACTGGGGTAGAAAATTCACTCTTTTCACCAGACAAGGCATTCTGCTCCATGTCCTCCTCCTCCTCTTCCTCATATCATTTCAGTACCAACCGGACTTCAAGTGGGGGGCCAGCGAAATGTAGTCGCACGTCTCAAGTCCCCTGCCCAGACAGATTTTTCAGCATCTGTTCCAGGACATGAAGCAGTGGAATGGCCTCAACAAACAGCAGGTGTCACGCATGAGCTGCCACTGGCTGACATCAAAGTTACACAGGGGAGTACTCCTGTCCGCCTGGCTCATCTAAAAAGGTTAATGGCCTTTCTTGTCATACAGTCGGTCCAACATTGTGCAGGCTGGAATTCCAACGGGTGGAATCACGCATATAGAGTGTGTGTGGGGAGGCAGTTCTGACGCTGAAACTCGAGGAAGGTGTTCTAGATTTGTAGGATTGGATGAAGTGCATGACACAGTTTGCTGGCCATTTTCAGAATCGTCTGAAGATCGGTGGTTGTCTTCAGGATCCGTTTCACAACAAGATTGAACAATGCGCCATGAAGGGCGCATGGACCATCCCTCCTCTCTGCAGCGCGGACACCATGTTCCTCCCATTGTTACATCCCAATCCATGGTTCCGATTTTGCTTTGGCGCGGATAAAGCACACATCGATTTCTTGCTGCATGTGCGAAGCAGTTCCCCCCCTGTGTGACTTCTTCGCGAGGCAAGCCAGGTGTAGAATGCGTGACACCGCTGTGCCCTACACATGTGGTATGATTGGAGCAGTACTTGTGGAGGCTGAGATGGTGGTGGTGGTGGGGAGGAGGAGGCGGACATTGGCGCAGGAGCGCAGTTTGACAACGTGGAGGAGAAAGCGGCGTCTCCTGTCCAAGTTTGTTGGTGTGCCTGGGCAGGAAGCACATTCACCCAGTGGGCCGTAAAGGACATGTACTGGCCTGACCGTAGTTACAGCTCAGACGTCCGCGCTGCCGTGCACTTGGAAACAAAACCGATAAGCTCAAGGACTGGCCACCTTCTGTTCTACATATTTATGAAGTGTGGTACTGCCTTTTTGGAAAAGAAATTACGGCTTGGAACTCTCCATCTCGGCCGGCACAAGCCATTAGTTCTCTGAACGGTGCAGAGTCACCATTGGAAAGGGAGGGACTGCGAGTACCAACATCTTGGACAGGAGCACGGTCAGCTGCTGCACTTAGGATGGTTGGACGCATTACTGTTGTCTCTTTGCAATCGCCTCACTGAACGACTGCTGGCGCCATGAGTAGCGAGGAGCAGGAGCATCTGGTCCGGGAGATGATGTCAAAGAGAAACAGCTCCCTTTGCAGAGGTGGTGGAGCCTTGACTGGCTGCAATGACATGCGTGCACACTGGGCTGCTGCTGCTGTTGCGCGCTGGCAGGATGGACCCCACCATCTGGAGCCACGTTTCTCCCAGGCCACCGGATGGTGACGCTGCATGTGTTGACGCAGGGCGTGGTGCCAACGTTAGCTCCCTGGCACGCTTCACTTTCTGCCCACAGATTCTACATAACCCTATTCGGCTCCTCGGGTCTTAGCAAAGAACTGCCACACCGCCGAGTATCGGATTTTACCGCAAGCTCCGCACTGAGTGACTACGCCCTGCCTCGTGAGCCCTGTGCCGTACTTTTTGGACCTGCGAAGCGGGTTTTTTACCCGTGGCCGCTTGGCTCCGACCTCACATGCTGCTATCCTGCTTGACTCTCGGCCACACAACCACTTGCTGGCTGCGCGCTGCTGACGCGCAAGCTGACGCCTCTTCTCCTGACGATGATGAAGCCCTTGCCTCACCGGCTCCAAGTGCGGTCGGCTACTCATCATTATTTGTGTTTCATCGTCATGCTGTCCTCATCACCGGTTTGGTATGCAGGGCTGACCCCTCACAACATGACCTCCATGCACTCTCACATCTATACTTTGCCGCCTACTGCAAGAAGCAGGGGATATTGGCCCATTTCTTCGCTGCACAAGTAGCTCTGACTGCCCTCCTCCAATTGGTCATCCTCGCTATATAATGCGCTGGAGTCCAGACCACATAGTAGAATCTTGGCTGCGGGAACAGGATGGGACAGAGGTGGGTTTAGGACAGGTGAGGGGCCGCTGACACGCTCCCGGGCAATGCCAACTAAGGGTTGTGTATGACGTTCCCAACGACTCTTGGCTGGGGTTGTCTGATGTAATCTGGGAGGAAGTGGATGACCTAGTAACCAATCAAGAAACCTTGGGTTGCTGAACAACACACGGCCGCTAGGATGACACGCGGCAAGTTCTGGGCCTCCGAGTGACTCCTGCGGCGACGTCCACTTTGATGGTGCTGCGACCTGGCATGTTCCAGGATTGTTTGTGCCACTGCCCCTCGCAGGTGCAGAGCTGCCAGTCTCTGTCTGACATACTGGTTTGTTCTAAAAGGTACAGACACTGGTTTGTTGAAGATTATCTGTATATGATAAATATACACCCTGTATTTGACTCCAAATGAAAACCAGTAACTAAGCTAGGGTAACCCTTGGATATAATTGCGCTCCACAAATGGCCAGGAAAAAATTGACTTGGTATGTGCCGTTTAAAAACTCTGTGTATTTTACTGGACTATAAAAGCAAAAAGGCTTAATTAACCTTGCATTGAATTATGCTACAGAATTTCTTCTGTGGCGGTGAAAAAGAAAGTTTCTTTTTACTGAGTGCAAATGCAGAAAATTACTTGTTAACCCTTGGATGTAAATTGCGCCAAAGAATTGGCCACAAAACTATAGCTTTGTAGAGTGTTACAATGCGGTGTTTTTTACGCCAACACAACAAGAGTATAACTTGTAATTAACCTTTGCTTGTGAATATTAGGCTACAGGAAAATGTATACAGTATCTTTTGGCGTGTGAAAATGGACGGTCTTCTTGAAGTTCACCACAGCTGAAAAAAACAAAGCTTAATAACACCTGGATGTAAATTGTCGCAAAGAAATTGAGCCACACTAAATATAGCTTTGTAAGCAGTGGTTACATGCTGTGATTTTTACGCCTCAACAACAAGAGATAAAAATTTGTAATTAACCTTTGCTTGTGAATTCAGGCTACAGGAAAGATGTACTATTATTTTGGCGGTGAAAATGACGGTTTCTGGAGTCACCACAGCTGAATAACAAGATTAATTAAACACCTGGATGTAAATTGCGCCCAAAGAATTTGAGCCACCACAAACTACTAGCTTTGTAGAGTGTTACAATGCGATGTTTTTTCGCCACACAACAAGAGATAAAATTGTAATTATCCTTTGCTTGTGAATTATGCTACAGGAAAAATGTATATATTTCTGGCGGTGAAAATTACAGTTTTCTTGGATGTCTCCACAGCTGATTACATTGCTTATTAACCCCTGGTGTAAATACGCCAAAGAAATTGAGTCACCACAAACTACTAGCTTTGTAGCGTGTTACAATGCGGTGTTTTTTACGCCACACAAAAGAGATAAATATTGTAATTAAACTTTGCTTGTGAATTAGGCTACAGGAAAAATGTATATATTTTGGCGGTGAATAATGGCGGTTTATTGGATTCACCACAGCTGAAAAACAAACGCTTAATTAAACCCTGGATGAAATTGCACCAATGAAATTGAGCCACCACATACTAGTTGTTTTGTAGCGTGTTACAATGCGGTGTTTTTTACCGCACCAACAAGAGTAAAATTGTAATAAACCTTTGTTGTCGAATTAGGGCTACAGGCAAAGAATTTATATATTTTGGCGGTGATAATTACGGTTTCTTGGAGTCACCTCAGCTGTATAACAAACGCTTAATTAAACCCCTGGATGTAATTTGCGCCAAAGGAATTGAGCACCACATACTACTAGCTTTGTAGGTGTTACAATGCGGTTGTTCTTTCGCCACACAACAGAGATATAATTGTAATTAACCTTTTGCTTGTGGAATTAGGTACAGAAAGATGTATATTATATTGGCGGTGAAATTGACGGTTTTTGGGGAGTCACACAGCTGAATAACAACCGCTTAATTAACCCATGGATGTAACTTGCGCCAAAGAATTGAGCCACTGGACAAACTACTAGCTTTGAAGCGTGTCTACTATGCAGTGTTTTTTACGCCACAAACCTGAGATTAAATTGTATTAAAACCTTTGCTTGTGAATTAGGTACAGGATAAAATGTATATATTTGGCGGTGAAAAATGACGGTTTCTTGAAGTCAACACAGCTGAAAAACAACGCGTAATTAACCCCTGGAGTAAATTGCGCCTAGAGATAGAGGAGAGAGCCACCACAAACTAATGCTTTGTAGCGTGTTACAATGCGGTGTTTTTTTACGCCACACAACAAGAGATAAAATGGTTTTAACCTTTGCTTGGAATTAGGCTCAGGAAAAAGGTATATTATTTTGGCGGTGAAAATGACAGTTTCTTGAGTCACCCACAAGATGAATAACAATGCTTAATTTACCCCTGGAGTAAAATTGCGCCAAAGAATTGAGCCACACAAAACTACTAGCTTTGTAGCGTGTTACAATGCGGTGTTTTTTAGCCACAAACAAGAGATAAAATGTAATTAAACTTTGCTAGTTAATTAGGCTACAGGAAAACTGTATATTATTTTGGGCCGGTGAAATATGGACGGTTTCTTGGAGTCACCACAGCTGAAAAACAACGTCTTAATTAAACCCTGATGTAAATTGCGCCAAAGAATTTGAGCCACCACAATAAATAATAGTTTTGTAAGCGTGTTACATTGCGGGTGTTTTGTACGCACACACAACAAGAGATAAAAATTGTATTTAACTTTGCTTGTGAATTAGGCTACAGGAAAAAATGATATATTTGGCGGTGTAAATATTACGGTTTCTTGGTGTCAACCAGCTGAATAACAACGCTTAATTCAAACCCCTGGATGTAACTTGCGCCAAAGAATTGAGCCCCCCCAAACTACTAGCTTTGTAGCGTGTTACAATGGCAGTTTTTTACGCACACAACAAGAGATAAAATTTATAAACCTTTGCTTTTGAATTAGGCTACAGGATATGTATATATTTTGGCGGTGAAAATGACGGTTTATTGAAGTCACCACAGCAGAAAAACAAGCTTATTAACCACCCCTCATGATGTAAATTGCGCAAAAAGAATTTGAGCACACCACAAACTACTTGCTTTGTAGCGTGTTACAATGCGGTGTTTTTTAGCCAAACAACAAGAGATTAAATTGTAATCTAACCTTTGCTTGTGAAATTAGGCTACAGGGGAAAAATGTTTATTTTTTAGCGGTAAAAATGACGGTTTCTTGGATCACCACAGCTGAAAAAACAACGCTTAATTAACCCAGGATGTAAATTGCCACCAAAGAATTGAGCCAAAACAATCTACTAGCTTGTAGGTGTTCAATGCGGTGTTTTTTACGCCACACAACAAGAGCATAAAATTGTATAACCTTTGCTTGTGAATTAGGCTACAGGAAAAAATTTATAATTTTGGCGGTGAAAATGAAGGTTTATTGGGGTGAATTCACCACATCCGAATAACAACGATTAATTAACCCTGGATGTAAATTGCGCCAAAGAATTGAGCAGCCAAAAATGAAGTGGTATTTGATTGTAAAAACGCTGTTTCTTGAAATGAATACAACCGGAACTGGTTGATCCCCCTTGGATATTCAATGTGCTGTGAGTAGATAGGATTTAAATGTATATGCAGCAGCAGTGGACGCACACTGGGATTTAGATCAATACCAAAAAATCAGAAATAGAACGTTAAGAGTGCAGTCTCTGAGACAAGCTGAGACACCCCACAAAAATCGCTTGTATAAAAAATAAGTTCTTCAGTAACAATCAGCCGCGGCAGCACCTTCCCTGATCTGTACAGTGAGAGCGGTATGAGCTCCCAGCGTAGCGCCGGACTTATATAGTGCGGTGACGTCACAGAATCCCACCGGTCTCTGATTGGCTTCATCTCTGACATGTTCATGCAGGCTATGCCCTTTTTCCCTCCCAGAGTTCTTTGCCCCATGTAACGCCATGTGCTCGCAGCCATTTATCAATGAAAAGCAACACTTCGTTCCCCGAAGTACCCCAAAAACTTCGACTTCGTTCAGAACCGAAGTTTTCCTGAAATTTTAACGAAGTCCACTTCGTTAGAATCAATTCGCCCATTCTAAGTATATAGTATGATTTAATATCAATGACTTCTGAACTCACAAAAACACAATTCACTGCCAATATTTCCCACTCGGAGAATGTGTTGTGCAGAATATTATTTGGTGACTTCTCATCTCGCAAAGACACCAATTTTTGCCAGATATTGCAGGCCATAAATTATCAAATATGCAGAAATAGATAAAGATACCCTCTTATCTCAACGAGGCACATCTAACAAATATTCAAATCCCAAGTATATAACTATACCATAGGGAAATCAAGGTGGCTAGTAAGGATAGTGGCTTCTGAACTCACAAAGACACTTATTCATTGCCAATATTTCACACTTAAATTAAAACAGTTGTCAAGGCAACAATAATGTCCTCTGATCCAATGGGGACATAACATTACTGCATATCTTACACAATATGGTGGAAAAACGATTTAGTAACCTCTAAGGCAGACCTGTGCACTGTATGGCCCGTGGGCCGCATCCGGCCCGCTAGCTCGTCGGATGCGGCCCGCAGTGTACGATGCCCAGATCTAGTAATAGTAGTGCTGATGGCCCGCCACGACCGGGTAGTGCTGAGAGGCTGTGGCGGGCCGTCAGCGCTACTATTGGAATTGGGCAGCTACGCAATTCTCACCACGCCGCTGCCTCTCCTCTGCACACAGAGCAATCACTCTGTGTAGACGGGGAGCTGCCAGAGGAGCGCCTCGGCGCTGGCGACATGACATCATCACGCCGGGACATTCCTCGGGTAGAATAGGAACGCGCTCGGACAGGAAGGAGGCAAGGTGAGTATTAGTGTTTGTTATTTTTAATTCTGGCCCAAACTATATACCTGCCTGGGGGACATATAACTAACTATATACCTACCTGGGGGGACACCTAACTATCTCTATACCTGCCTGGGGGGACACCTAACTATCTCTATACCTGCCTGGGGGACACCTAACTATCTCTATACCTGCCTGGGGGACACCTAAATATCTCTATACCTACCTGTGGGACACCTGACTATCTCTATACCTGCCTGGGGACATATAACTATCTCTATACCTACCTGGGGGACACCTGACTATCTCTATACTTGCCTGGGGGACATATAACTATCTCTATACCTACTTGGGGGGACACCTAACTATCTCTATACCTGCCTGGGGGACACCTAACTATCTCTGTACCTACCTGGAGGGACACGTAACTATCTCTATACCTAACTGGGGGGACATATAACTATATACCTGCCTGGGGGGACATATAACTATCTATATACCTGCCTGAGGGGGCCCTATAACTATCTCTATACCTGCCTGTGGGGAGCTATAACTATATACCTGCCTGTGGGGACCTATATCTATCTTTATACCGGCCTGTGGGGAGCTATACCTATCTATATACCTGCCTATGGGGAGCTATATCTACTTATATACCTGCCTGTGTGGACTATATCTACTTAAATACCTGTCTGTGGGGACCTATATCTATATACCTGACTTAGGGGAGCTGTATATATCTGCCTGACTGAGGGGACATATATCTATATACCTACCTTACTGAGTGAGCTGGGTATACTTGCCTTACTGAGGGTACAGATTAAGTTTCCACAAAAATAATCCCCAAAAACAAATTTTTCCCCGTTCACCCTATGTTTTTATTAGTCTGGCCCTCTAAAACCATCCCACTTTCTCATGCGGCCCCAAGAGAAAATTAATTGCCCAGCCCTGCTCTAAGGTCATAAAGCGCCATATTTTTGCCAGACAATACTGGATATGAATCCCTCACATTTAGGACAGCAGGCATCATGTCCCACAAACAAAAACAACTCAGTAAATACATCTGGTTGTTTGCCTATTTCATTATCAACTACATCACCTATGATACAACTTTCAAAGAATCCTCCCAATACAGAGATGACGTCAGGAGGACAGGATTGACCCAATGTCCAGTTGAGAGACAGAAAGACAATGGGGCTATCACAGCAAATGATAGATGGTAATAATGAGGACGCTTTGCAGATTTTTAATCTTTGTTCAGTTGTGTTAAATGAGACTCAAATTGCCCTTTTGAACAATGGCTTGTCATATACACTGACGTCGTCTTTTGATGAGTTTAATTGGGTTGAAGATGTCAATCTATGTGCTAGAAAATTGGCATGGCATAAACATCAACTATAACTGATAGTAATAGACAAATTATGACTCTTGAACAACGAGCGATTAAAACTTTGGAGGATTTGGAATTTGAGGGAGAGTATGGTATTTCTACTGTGCATCCCCCTTTTCCTCCTGAAAACCTAAATAAAATATTCAAATCCTAAGTATATGAATATACCATAGGGAAATCAAGATGGCTACTAAGGATAGTGGCTTCTGAACTCCCAAAGACACTTATTTAATGCCAATATTTCACGCTTAAATTAGAACAAGAAGAAAAGACAACAATAATGTCCTCTGATCAAATGGGGACATAAAATTACTGCATATCTTACACAATTTGGTGGAAAAACTATTTAGTAAACTCTAAGGTCATAAGGCGCTGTATTTTTGCCAGATAATACTGGATATGAACTATCAGATATATGGTGATAAATAGAGATTGCCTCTTAACTCACAAGGGAATCTTCAAAATCCCCCGTATAAGTATAA
>JAODAL010077829.1:0-13130 GCA_025379985.1 Phyllomedusa bahiana
AGGCCACATTTCCAAGGCCAAAAGCCGGGCAATGCCGACATTCAGGCTTTTGGCTTTGGGATGGTTTAGGTTAAAGTGTTTCTTCTGCTCCCAAACCTGGAAGACAGAAGGCTAGCTGATAGACTGTGCCACTGTACGGCGTGCAGGTCGTCAAACTGGCGGAAGGAGAAGGGGTAGGATGGGTCTCTGGTGGTGCTGGTGGTACTCGGGCGACGGTGGAGGCTAAAGCAGAGGCTGATCCCTGATCATGACTCTGAGAGACATGGGCAGCTGAGGAACGCTTGGTGGTGGCGGAGGAGGAGGAGGCGGAGACAGAGGGTGTGACAGTGGTTGGAGGCCCGGCGTCGGTCTGGCCTTTTTTGGCCAAGTGTTGCCTCCATTTCAACTCATGCATTCGCTGCATGTGACTAGACATGTTGGTGGTGGTTAAACACCTAAGATTCTTGCCTCTAATGATGCGTTTATGGCAAAGGCGGCATATGACATCTCTGGGTGAATCAGAGGCTTGCTCAAAGAAGGTCCA
This sequence comes from Phyllomedusa bahiana, assembly GCA_025379985.1. NCBI lineage: Eukaryota > Metazoa > Chordata > Amphibia > Anura > Hylidae > Phyllomedusa > Phyllomedusa bahiana. The sequence continues at coordinate 524 of JAODAL010077829.1, forward strand.
GGCTTGAGAGGTCCTGGACCTTTTCGACGGCGATAAGCAAGGACCGGGGTTTCCGCTGACCGTGGCTGGCGGAATCATATCAGCGGACTTCTGCGACCGCCCTCTCCCTTTTTGAGGCGGGACCCGTACTGACATTACCCCATCGTCTTCCTCCTCGTCCAGTGATGAAGCGCTCGCAAGCAAATTCTGCTGAAAAGACCACGTTGGATCCGCAATGTCGTCATCATCATCATCAACACAGGTGACTTGGTCGTCCTGACATTCTGCATCCAGGAGCTGCGGGCTACAATCAAGAGGCACTGCAAGTCGTTGCCGAACGCCCAGGATTTTTGCCGATTGACCGGTTTCCTTCTCCTCCTCTGATGGCATCAGTAACTGGGCGTCAGGGCAGACAAAATCATCCTCTTTGGCCTCTTGATCTTTTAACATGCCTTCTGACCCCAACCGCATTTTGTCATCAAAGAGGTCTTCAGAAAATGGATTATCCACAGTGGTGGGTACACGAGTTGACATTTGGGCTGCCTTCGCTTCATGTTGGACGGATGCTGATGATGCTGATGACGACATTTGTGGCCATGACTGGGAGGATGAGGAGGTAAGACTGCTGGATGCAGGTTGCATTAACCACTGAAGAACAGATTGGCGATGCTGTTCGTTACTGAGATTCACAGGGCCCTGACCCAGCGATGACAGGCCTGACGGTCCTGCAACCGACGATCCACTGGCTTGCGTGTTGTCGCCAGCACTGGAAGGAGCACCTTCTCTTGTACCTCTACCTCCATGTCCTACCCCCCTCTTTGCTCGCTTACCACCTGCATTTCGCTCCATGTTCAGAAAGATAAAAATTTGAGAAGGTATGGAAGAGTTTTGGAACGTCTCTTATTAAAAGACGGCAAATCACAGCTATTCTTAAATCCCTCTAATTTCCTACAGCCAACTAGGATTAGAAACTGAAATGTTTCTTGCGAATACCTGTGAAATGCGGTCTGGTGGAAGAACCGTAAGACAAAATCAACAGTGTTCTTCCTTCAGTCCCAGGGATTTACAACTGCCCAGTAGGACTAGGAATTGATAGTTTTCAACAAAATATCATACAAGTGCGCTATCTGCGCCAAACTGAGATTCAACGAGCCCAATAAAACTATTCAGAAGTTACACGGATGAGAAATTGTGTTTTTTGCAGCAATGACAAACGAGAACAGTTGCTAGAAAATTTTTCTATCAGAATTGTCGTACAACGTGGCTATTTGAAAAAAACTAGGGCCGCACCACGTGCAATACAGCTATTTAAAAAACTATTCGGATAATAAAATGGTGGTTTTTGCACCTATAAATACACCTGCGGTGACTACAAAATTGCTGTATTCAAATTTAAGTGCAAGGTGGCTCTATGAACAAAGCTGGACTGTGCCAAAGTGAAAAACACGTAATTAAATTGTGTACGGATAATAAAACGTGGTTTTTGCACCTATCAATACACCTGCGGTGACTACAAAATTGCTGTATTCAAATTTAAGTGCAAGGTGGCTCTATGAACAAAGCTGGACTGCGCCAAAGTGAAAAACACGTAATTAAATTGTGTACGGATAATAAAAGGCATTTTTTGCACCTATCAATACACCTGCGGTGACTACAAAATTGCTGTATTCAAATTTAAGTGCAAGGTGGCTCTATGAACAAAGCTGGACTGCGCCAAAGTGAAAAACATGTAATTAAATTGTGTACGGATAATAAAAGGCGTTTTTTGCACCTATCAATACACCTGCGGTGACTACAAAATTGCTGTATTCAAATTTAAGTGCATGGTGGCTCTATGAACAAAGCTGGACTGCGCCAAAGTGAAAAACACGTAATTAAATTGTGTACGGATAATAAAAGGCGTTTTTTGCACCTATCAATACACCTGCGGTGACTACAAAATTGCTGTATTCAAATTTAAGTGCAAGGTGGCTCTATGAACAAAGCTGGACTGCGCCAAAGTGAAAAACACGTAATTAAATTGTGTACGGATAATAAAACGTGGTTTTTGCACCTATCAATACACCTGCGGTGACTACAAAATTGCTGTATTCAAATTTAAGTGCAAGGTGGCTCTATGAACAAAGCTGGACTGCGCCAAATTGAAAAACACGTAATTAAATTGTGTACGGATAATAAAACTTTATTTTTTCACCTATCAATACACCTGTGTTTACTACAAAATGGCTGTATTCAAATTTAAAGAGCAAGGTGGCTCTAATGAAAAAAAGCTGTACTGCGCAAAGTGAAAAACACGTATTAATTGTGTACGGATTAATAAAACGTGGTTTTTGCACCTATCAATACACCTGTGGTGACTACAAAATTGCTGCATTCAAATTTAAGTGCAATGTGGCTCTAGGAACCAAACTGGGCCGCACCAAAGTATAAAAAACAAATATTTGAAATGTATACGGATAACAAAAGTTGAGGTTTGCACCTATCAAATACACCTGCAGTTACTAGAAAATATCTGTATCCTAATATAAGTACAGGCTGCACAACATACAAGTAATATTTCACCAAAAATCTGGCCAAAAACTGTTAATCAAAACCCATTGCAATGAAGGGTCAAATCACAGTCTGGGCTGCACAATATCCACTCTCCTTTTAAAAGCCTGCCTGCCAGCCTGTCTGTCTGTATTCGCCCGTACCCTCCCTCCCCCCACGGCTGTACAGCGCTAGATGCTCCTTTAAAACACTCAGCCTGAGTAACTAAAAACTGCAAATCTCTAATCTACCTTAGTTCTAATGTTCACAGCTAAAAGCATAGTTGCCTGTGTGAACAAATAGGACAGTTTCGCTGAGCTGTTTTGAGAGAGACCGAGCACACGTCCTGCTCTTATGATACACAGACACACACTGAGGCTGAACAGGAAGGGCTGTTCTATGTAAAACAAGGTCATGTGGTTTTTCCAGCCAATCACAACCATACACATCCCAGTCATGACGTCGCACACCCAGCTCACCCTGCTCTATTCTCTAAGCTGATTTGCTGGCCGCCAAAATGACAGGATGCGCCGAAAATGGCGCGATATTAATAGATTATGCGCAGATTTTCATCTAAATTATCTCGTGATTGAAAAAATCTGATCAACATAAAAACGTGCCGATTTAAACTTTGTCGATAATAATCGCTTAACACTACCCAGCACAGTAAATCTAATTGTTCCAGTGCCTGGCTACATCTTGGGTCAGTCCCTTTACACTTAGACCCAGCCTCAGAAATGCTTCCTCAGTTTGTTTACCAATAAGTCAACTTCTGATCCTACCTGTGAGACGTGGAAGGTAAAGCACCCCTTGATAACACAGAGACCTATGCCAAGCTCGGGAATCACCATATATCCTAGGAATTACACCTGTTTTTCTATTTTGGGAGGTGGTAGAGACTTGGGTAAATTTGAAACAGGATACTGTGGTACCTATAGTGATATTCCCAAACAACAACTCATGAATCAGGTGACATGAAAATCAGGTCCAGGCTTAAAGGCAACTGGTCAGGGGAATGTGCCCTAACAAAGGCTATAATGCCTTTACACATATTGCCACCGGAAAAAGCAGAGAGGGAGATAGCCTCACCCCAAGACCGTAGGAGATCCAGTGACCCACAGCCCAAAGGCAGTTATGACTAGACTAGAGATGGGCGAATTGATTCTAACGAAGTGGAATTTGTTTAGAATTTCAGGAAAACTTTGTTTCTGAACGAAGTCGAAGTTTGGGGTACTTTGCGTGAACGAAGCGTGCTTTTGATTGATAAAATGGCTGCGAGCACATGGCGTTACATGGGGCAAAGAACTCTGGGAGGAAGAAGGGCATAGCCTACATGACATGTGCAGAGATGAAGCCAATCAAAGACCGGCAGGATTCTGTGACGTCACCGCACTATATAAGTCCGGCGCGACGCTGGGAGCTCATACCGCTCTCACTGTACTGAGTAGGGAAGGTGGTACCGCGGCTGCTTATGATGGCTGATACTAAAGAACTCATTTTTATACAGCGATTTTTGGGGGGTGTCACAGCTTGTCTCAGAGACTGCTTCTCTTACGTTCTAATTCTGATTTTGTGGGGTATTGGAACTGAAGTCCAGTGTGCGTCCAATGCAGCTGCATATACATTTTAATGCTACCTGCTCACAGCACATTGAATATCCAAGGGTGATCTAAGCCTGTTCCTGATGTACTCATTTAAAGAAACAGCGTTTTTACAATCCAAATACCACTTCATTTTTGGTTGCTCATTTCTTTTGCACAATTTACATCCAGGAGTTATTTAAGCGTTGTTCTGCTGTTGTGGTCACTAAAAGAAACATTATTTTTCACCGGCAAAAAAACATTTTTCCTGTAGCATAATTCATAACCGAAGGTTAATTACAAGTTTTTCTGTTGTTGTGTACCGTAAAATACATGCCATTTTAACACGCTACAAAGCTGGTAATTTTTGGTTGCTCAATTCTTATGCGCAATTTAGATCCAGGGGTTAAATAAGCGTTGTTCTGCTGTTGTGGTCACTAAAATAAACGTTCTTTTTCACCGCCAAAAAAGACATTTTTCCTGTAGCATAATTCATAACCGAAGGTTAATTAAAAGTTTTTCTTTTGTTGTGTGCCATAAAATACAAGCCATTTTAACACGCTACAAAGCTGGTAATTTTTGGCAGCACATTTTTTTTGCGCAATTTACATCCAAGGGTTAACTAAGTATTTTTCTGCAGTTGTTCTTAGTAAAAGAAACGTTCTTTTTTCACTGCCAAAGAAGAAATTTTGCCTGTAGAATAATTAATATCCTAAGGTTAATTAAGCCTGTTTGTGCTTTTATATTCAGTAAAATACATAGTGTTTTTAAACGGCGCATACAAGTAAATTTTTCATGGCCATTTGTGGAGCGCAATTTATATCCAAGGGTTACCCAAGCTTGTTACTGGGTTCATTTGGTGTCAAATACAGGGTGTGTATTTATCATATGCAGATATCTTCGTCAAACAGTGTCTGTACATTTTAGAACAAACAGTATGTCAGACAGAGAGGTGGCAGGCTCTTCACCTACGAGTGGCAGTGGCACAAACATTCCTGGAGCAGGCCCAGGTCGCAGCACAGCAAGGGGACGTCGCAGCAGGGGTCACTCAGTGAGGCCACAACTGCCGCTGTCATCTGGCGGCCGTGTGTTGACCAGCAACCCAAGTGTTCTTGATTGGTTCACTCGGTCATCCAATTCCTCCCAGATGACATCTGACCACCCCAGCCAAGAGTCGGTGGGATCGTCAGACACAACCCTTAGTTGGCATGGCCCGGGAGCAGGTCAGCGGCCCTCACCTGTCCTCAACCCGCCTCTGTCCCATCCGGTTCCCTCAGCCAGAGATCTACGATGTGGTCTGTGCTCAGCGCCACTATATAGCGAGGATGAACAATTTGAGGAGGGCAGACAGCAGCTACTTGGCAGCGAAGAAATGGTTCCAATATCCCCTGCTTCTTGCAGTAGGCGGCAAAGTATAGATGTGGAGAGTGGCAAGGGAGGTCATGTTGTGAGGGGTCAGCCTCTGCATACCAAGACTGGTGATGAGGACAGCAGTGACGATGAAACACAAATCGATGATGATGTAGCCGACCGCACTTGGGAGCCGGGTGAAGCAAGGATTTCCTCATCGTCGGGAGAAGAGGGCGTCAGCTTGCACGTCAGGCAGCGGCGCAGCCAGCAAGTGGGTAGTGTGGCCGTGAGTCAGCAGGGGAGCAGCAGTGTGAAGTCGGGAGCCAAGCGGCCACGGGGTAGAAAACCCGCTTCGCAGGTCCAAGAAAGTAGCGGCACAGGGGCTCAGCGAGGCAGCGGTGGCAGTAGTCACTTAGTGCGGAGCGTTGGCGGTAAAATCAAATATTCGGCGGTGTGGCAGTTCTTTGCTAAGACATCGGAGGAGCCGAATATGGGTATATGTAGAATCTGTGGGCAGAATGTGAAGCATGGCCAGGGAGCTAACGTTGGCACCACGGCCCTGTGTCAACACATGCAGCATCACCATCCGGTGGCCTGGGAGAAACGTGGCTCAGATGTGGGGGGCCATCCTGCTGCCGCAGCTACAGCTGCTCCACGTCATGCAGCAAGAAATCGATGTGTGGCTTTCTCCGCACCAACTGCAAATCGGAACCATGGTGACGGACAATGGGAGTAACATGGTGTCCGCGCTGCACCGAGGAGGGATGATCCATGTGCATTGCATGGCGCATGTGTTCAATCTGGTTGTGAAAAGGTTCCTGAAGTCTTCCACCGATCTTCAGAAGATTCTGAAAATGGCCAGGAAACTGTGCATGCACTTCATCCATTCCTACAAAGCCAGGAACACCCTCCCCGAGTTGTAGTGGCAGAACGGCCTCCCCAACACATTCTGATATGCGATGTTTCCACCCGTTGGAATTCCAGCCTGCACATGTTGGACCGACTGTATGAACAGAGGAAGGCCATTAACGATTTTTTGATGATCCAGGCAGACAGGAGTACTCTCCTGTGTAACTTTGATGTCAGCCAGTGGCAGCTCATGCGTGACACCTGCCGTTTGTTGAGGCCATTCGAGAGGCGACGTTTATTTGTCAGTCGCCAGACTACGGGATGAATAACGTCATTCCAATGCTTCATGTCCTGGAACAGATGCTGAAAAATCTGTCTGGGCAGGGAACTGGAGACGTGGTGACCACATCTCGCGGCCAAATGAGTCCGGTGGGGACTGAAATGGAGGGGGAGGAGGAGGAGGAGGACATTGGAGCAGAAGCATTGTCTGGTGAAATGAGTGGATTTTCTACCCAGGTGACAAGAGAGGAGGAGCAGGAGCAGCTGGAGGACGTAGATGGACATGAGGAAGACGAGGCAGATGACCCGCAAGCACTGTGGCAGTATACTGTGGAGATGGAGGCAGGGAGCCCTTTAGAGTCACTTGTGCAGATGTCCTGCAGCATGCTGATTTGCCTGGAAAGTAACAGCCGAATAGTCACCATCCGGCAGAGGGATGACTTCTGGCTCTCCACCCCATTGGACCCTCGCTACCGGTCCAAAATGGGATCTTTTTTCCAAGCTGCTGAGAGGGAGGACAAACTCAAATACTATAGGGAAATCCTCCATAATCAGTGTGCCGCTGCCTATGTGCGGCATCGTCCCTCCTCTGACAGGTCTGACCAGGGGGTTCTTCTGCGCTCACGTACTACTGCCGCGGCTGCTGGGGGAAGGTGGGGGGGTAGGAGCAGTACCAGCTCCATCAGCAGCAACCTAAGTCTGGAGTCACTGATGAGCAGCTTCCTTCACCCGCCTAGTGAGGAGGGCAGTCGCCAGCAGCAGCAGCAGGACCTGGAGCAGACCCTTAACAAACAGGTGGTGGCCTACTTGGACAGCACTCTGGCAATTCAGTTAGAAGATCCACTGGACTGCTGGGCAGCCAAACTGGATGTGTGGCCGCAACTTGCCGAGTTTGCAGTGGAGAAGCTGTCCTGCCCGCCCAGTAGTGTGGCATCATAGCGGGTGTTCAGTGCGGCGGGGGCATCGTTACGCCAAGGAGAACCCGCTTGTCCACGGGAAATGTGGAACGACTGACCTTTGTCAAGATGAATCAGGCGTGGATCGTCCAGGATTTCCACACACCAATGCCTTAGGCATCAGACTACATCAGCCATGACGCCTCACCCAAACTGTGAGAAATGAGTCTGGGTTCAAACTACCTGCCTCAGCCACTATTCTGACGCCGCCAGCTGCCTGATGCCACACATCTGCTGCCAGTTTCTCCATCTGCAACGACCATCTTTACCAGCTACTGGTATTGCCACCCACCTCCACACTCTGTCATTGTGCCATTCTATGACCTCATGCTGCTGCTGCTGCTGCTGCCGTGCCAGCCACACTGTGTCATTGTTCCACTCTGTGGCCTACACCTGTTTTTACCACCTTCAGAATGTCATTGTGCCACTCTGTGACCTCATGCTGCTGTGGCTGCCGCCGTCACCTCCACACCCTGTCATTGTGCCACTCTCTGACCTCATGCTGCTGCTGCCGTCACCTCCACTCTCTGTCATTGTGCCACTCTGTGGCCTACTACTGTTTTGCCACCTCCAGAATGTCATTGTGCCACTGTCTGACCTCATGCTGCTGCTGTGGCTCTTGCCGTGCCCTCCACACTGTGTCATTGTGCAACTCTCTGACCTCAAGCTGCTTCTGCCGTCACCTACACTCTCTGTCATTGTGCCACTCTGTGGTCTACTACTGTTTTCCCACCTCCAGAATGTCATTGTGTCATTGTCTGACCTCATGCTGCTGCTGTGGCTGCTGCCGTGTCCTCTACACTGTGTCATTGTGCCACTCTGGGGCCTACTCCTGTATTGCCCCCTCCAGAATGTCATTTTGCCACTGTCTTACCTCATGCTGCTGCTGTGGCTGCTACCGTAACCTCCACACTCTGTAATTGTGCCACTCTTTGGCCTACTCCTGTTTTTGCCACCTCCAGAATGTCATTTTGCCACTGTCTGACCTCAAGCGGCTGCTGTGGTTGCTGCCATGCCCTCCACACTCTGTCATTGTGCAACTGTCTGACCTCATGCTGCTGCTGCCGTCACCTCCACTCTCTGTCACTGTGCCACTCTGTGGCCTACTACTGTTTTGCCACCTCCAGAATGTCATTGTGCCACTGTCTGACCTCATGCTGCTGCTGTGGCTGCTGCCGTGCCCTCTACACTGTGTCATTGTGCCACTCTGTGGCCTACTCCTGTTTTGCCACCTCCGGAATGTCATTGTACCACTGTCTGACCTCATGCTTCTGCTGTGGCTGCTGCCGTAACCTCAACACTCTGTCATTGTGCCACTCTGTGGCCTACTACTGTTTTGCCACATCCAGAATGTCATTGTGCCACTGCCTGACCTCATGCTGCTGCTGTGGCTGTTGCCGTGCCCTCCACACTGTGTAATTTTGCCACTCTCTGACCTAATGCTGCTGCTGTCGTCACCTCCACTCTCTGTCATTGTGCCACTCTGTAGCCTACTACTGTTTTGCCTCCTCCAGAATGACATTGTGCCACTGCCTGACGTCATGCTGCTGCTGTGGCTGCTGCCGTGCCCTCGACACTGTGTCATTGTGCCACTCTGTGGCCTACTCCTGTTTTTGCCACCTCCAGAATGTCATTGTGCCACTGACTGACCTCATGCTGCTGCTGTGGCTGCTGCCGTGCCCTCCACACTCTGTCATTGTGCCACTGTCTGACCTCATGCTGCTGCGGTGGCTGCTGCCGTGCCCTCCATACTGTGTCATTGTGCCACTCTCTGACCTCATGCTGCTGCATCCGTGACCTCCAGTCTCTGTCACAGAGCCACTCTGTGGCCTACTACTTTTTTCCCACCTCTAGAATGTCATTGTGCCACTGTCTGACCTCATGCTGCTGTGGCTGCTGCCGTGCCCTCCCCCCTGTGTCATTGTGCCACTCTGTGGCCTACTCCTGTTTTTGCCACCTCCAGAATGTCATTGTGCCACTGTCTGACCTCATGCTGCTGCTGTGGCTGCTGCCGTGCCCTCCACACTGTCATTGTGCCACTGTCTGACCTCATGCTGCTGCTGTGGCTGCTGCCGTGCCCTCCACACTGTGTCATTGTGCCACTCTCTGACCTCATGCTGCTGCTTCCGTGACCTCCACTCTCTGTCACAGTGCCACTCGGTGGCCTACTACTTTTTTCCCACCTCTAGAATGTCATTGTGCCACTGTCTGACCTCATGCTGCTGCTGTGGCTGCTACCATGCCCTCTACACTGTGTCATTGTGCCACTCTGTGGCCTACTCCTGTTTTGCCACCTCCGGAATGTCATTGTGCCACTGTCTGACCTCATGCTGCTGCTGTGGCTGCTGCCGTAACCTCCACACTCTGTCATTGTGCCACTATTTGGCCTACTTCTGTTTTTGCCACCTCTAGAATGTCATTGTGCCACTGTCTTACCTCATGCTGCTGATTTGGCTGCTGCTGTCAACTCCACACTCTGTCACTGATGTTTCCAACTGAGCTCTCAGCTTTTTTTTTTCCAGCTTTCGCTGCCATGACTTTATCAGGCAACATTCCCGCTTCAGTTTTTTGGTCAGTTTTGCCCTCTTAAGTGCCCAAGGAATTTTATAGTCAAGCGATTCTAAGAGCTTCGGCAGTCATCTGCATGTCATACTAAAACACAACATTGTATGAAGACCAAACCAAGCTCCCTCTGCATATTTAAACATGGCACAACATTCTACAGCACCCTGCAGGCTCTGTGTAGCCTGGGAATAGCTGTTTTTTAATGCGATTCGTCCCGAAGCAATTCGGACCAAAACAAATTTTGTCGGAAAATTCGGCGAAGTCACCGAATCAAATTTTTGAGAAATTCGCCCATCTCTAGTTATGACCGACATGTATATTTGGATGCAACAGGACAACCACGTGGGGTGCCTGATGAATTTAAAGCTAGGGATCAGGTAGAGGCAGGATTTGAGTCACTTGTACCCAAAATAACAATTAATAAGAATGTGGAATGGATAAACTACATCTTTTATAACTAGGGATGAGCGATTCTAATCGACAAAGTTGAAATTGGCACGATTTTTAGGCTGATCGGAAAATTCCGATCACGCGATATTTTAGGTGACAATTTGCAGATAATCTATTACTTTCGCGCCACTTTCGGCACTTCCTGTCATTTTGGCGGCCAGCAAATCAGCTTATAGCATAGAGCAGGATGAGCTGGGTGTGCGACGTCATGACTGTGATGTGTATGGTTGTCATTGGCTGGAAGAATCACATGACCTCGTTTTGCACAGAACAGTGTTTCCTGTTCAGTATCAGTGTTTCAGTGTCTCTCACTAGAGCAAGACGTGTGCTGCGTGTCTCTCAATACAGCTCAGCTCAGAGACACAGTTCTTCTCTTTATTCATACAGACAACTATGCTTTTAGCTGTGAATATTAGAATATAGGTAGATTAGAGAATTTAAAACTCTTTGTTATACAGAGACTTTTAAAGAAGCATCTAGCTCAGAACAGCCGATGGGTTGGGGGGGGGGGGAGCCGGACGGACGCACTGACAGACAGACAGGCTGGCTTTGGAAAGGAAGTTTATATTGTGCAGCCCAGACTCTGCTTTGAACCTGCGTTGAAATAGCATTTTTTTACCACTTTTTGGCCAGCACACCTCACACCTGAGGTGAAATTGTACCTTTTATTTTGTGCATCCCAGTTTGTTCAAAGAGCCACCTTGTACTTACATTAGGATACAGAAATTTTCTAGTAACCTGGTATATTTCATTGGTGCAAAAACCACCTTTCTTATTCGTATAACTTTTAAATAGCTGTGTTCACTTTGGTGCAGTCCAGTTTTATTCAAAGAGCCACATTGTTCTTAAATTAGGATACAGAAATTTTCTAGTAACTGTTCTCGGTGCCCATTGCTTTAAAAAATAAAATTTTCTCCATCCGTGAACTTTTGAATAGTTTTTATTGCGCTCGGTGAATCTCAGTTTGGCGGCAGAAAAGCGCACTTGTATGATATTTTTGTTGAAAACCCATTAATTCCTAGTCCTACTGGGCAGTTGTAAATCCCTGGGACTGAAGGAAGAGCACTGTTTATTTTATGTTACGGTTCTTCCACCAGACCGCATTTCACAGGTATTCGATAGAAACAATTCTGTTTCCAATCCTAGTTGGCGGGTAGGAAATTAGAGGGATTTAAGAATAGCTGTGATTTGCAGTCTTTCAATAAGAGATTGTCAAAAATCTTCCTTATCTTCTTAAATTTTTTAAACTTTCTGAAAATGGAGCGAAAAGCAGGTGGTAAGTGAGCAAAGAGGGGTGTAAAGGACATGGAGGTAGAGGTACAAGAGAAGGTGCTCCTTTCAGTGCTGGCGACAACACGCAAGCCAGCGGATTGTCAGTTGCAGGACCGTTGTAACGGGTTGCGCCGCGGTCCGGTCCACGGACCGCGGTCGCACCCGTGTCCCCCGCGGCAGGTCCCCGGCGGGGACGGGTGCCGCCGCGGGTCCCACTTTCCGCCCGTGGCTGCATCCGTCCCGTCCCCCTCACCTGACCGCGCTCACCTTCGCTCCCCCGTCCCCTGCTGGCCGGAGTGCGCATGCGCGCCCCCTAGGCGCGCGCCGCGCGCTCGTTCATGTAAATTTAAAGGGACAGTTGCGCCGGTAATTGGCTAATTACCCGGGCGCTGTCTCTTTTTTAAGTTTAGGTCCAACGTCACTTCCCCGCTGGATCTTTGTTGCCCCTGCCTTTGAGAAAGCGTGCCTGTTAGTCTATTAGCCTTGCCGTGTTTCCAGCCTTGCTACGTTTCTCGACTCCGAACCTCTTGCCCCCCCTGCCCTGACCTTATCGCCTTCCTCGACCTCGAACCATTGCCGCCTGCCCTGACCATACTGGCCTGCCCACCACTACGATTCTTGGATTACGTTTTGTACCTCGCTGCCAACCTCGGCTTTCCGCCGCAGGCAAGTCCCGTCAGGGGGCGACCTGGTAGCCTCAAGCCGCAGCAAGTCCATCCCGCTTTGCGGGGGGCTCTGGTGAAAACCGGGGGGTACTTTTCCGTTCCTGGCTGGGTTAGCTATCATCGCCTGCGGGGG
>JAODAL010077830.1:0-13130 GCA_025379985.1 Phyllomedusa bahiana
ACTGCCGGCCTTGTGGTTTGACGGAGAGAAAGGGCCCCGTTCCGCATCGTGTCCTCTCCTCCCCGCGCGGGCGGGACCGTTTTTTTCAGAGTGTCCAACATGTTAGAACTAAGATCACCAAAATTCTCATGCTGCAAGGGCATTGTCCCACTAAACCATTTTGGGTTTTGCTTCTTTCAAAACTGGCAAGGATGGGCAGAGCTCTTTCACCTGCCTCCATCCGGGGCTCAAACCCCGGGGTCCACACCGCTCTTTCAGGCCATTTTCACTTCGTACTGCTAATGGCATTGCGCTGCTGCCCCCCAATCGCGGGAGCATGGGGGTGGAAATTCCACGTGTTGCCAGTCAACAATGAGACGGTTGACGGGAGGCCGGCTGACCCTGCAACGCAGCCATGGGGGACGAAAAGGGTGCAAAAGGCAAATGCAACGGCGGAAGGCGAACTTAGACTTCGAGCCTTCCTCAGAGGCGTCCAGCCCTTTGGTACCTTTTTTAAAATTTCTGGACGACAATTTTCATGACGTGCCAGGCAAGGGATGTGCTCCACCTACCGATCTTTAAGGGGGGGCCAGCAGTTTTCGCCCTTATCGCACACCCCCTTTGCCTGGTACAAGGTTCTTGCACCCAGCCACGCTCGTTCTCGTTGGGAACCCGTTCACAGCTCCTGACCTGTTTGGTGGAGGGTCTCCAAGACAGTTTAAATTCAACAGGGCCTGTTTCTCGGGGCACGTGATGCCCCCAGAGGCCCTTTGGGGGGAAAAAACCCCTCCACCACCCTGGGGTTTTGGGGGCGGCGCCGACCTGAGAGCCACCGTCCCCCCCAAGGGACACCCACCCCCCCCCCATGAGCTGTCCCCAGAGATATAGCGGCCTTGGGCCCTGCTTACTAGTCCATGTTTGGTGGTCAATGGACTTTTTTCCGGGCACAGATGCAACAAAACCTTGAAATTTTAGATAAACGTGGCTGGCCCCACAAAATTTGCTGTATTCAAATTTAAATGCAAAATAATCTATCAACATACTGGCCTGCGCCAAAGTGAAAAAACATGTATCTGTAATGTATTCGGATAATAAAAGGTATTTTTTGGCACCTATCAATTCTCCTGTGGTGACTAAAAAATTGCAGTATTCACAATTAAGTGCAAGGTGCCACAATGAACAAAGCTGTAGTGCGCCCAAGTCAAAAAACACGTATCTGTACTTTATTCGTATAATAAAAGGTATTTTTTGGCAACTATCAATTCACCAGTGGTAACTACACAACTGCTGGATTCAAATTTAACTGCAAGGTGGCTCTATCAACAAATCTGGACTGGGCAAAAGTGCAAAAAACACGTATCTGTAATGTATTCGGATAATAAAAGGTATTTTTGGCACCTATCAATTCACCTGTGGTGACTACAAAATTGCTGTATTCAAATTTAACTGCAAAGTAGATCTATCAACAAAGCTGGCCTGTGCCAAAGTGAAAAAACACGTATCTGAAATGTATTTGGATAATAAAATGTATTTTTTGGCACCTATCAATTCACCTGTGGTGACTTAAAAAATTGCAGTATTCACATTTAAGTGCAAGGTGCCTCAATGAACAAAGCTGTAGTGCGCCAAAGTGAAAAAACACGTATCTGAAATGTATTCGGATAATAAAAGGTATTTTTTGGCACCTATCAATTCACCTGTGGTGACTACAAAATTGTAGTATTCACATTTAAGTGCAAGGTGCCTCAATGAACAAAGCTGTAGTGCGCCAAAGTAAAAAAAAAATGTATCTGAAATTTATTCGGATATTACAAGGTATTTTTGGCACCTATCAACCTGTGCTGACTTGCTGGATTCTAATTTAAGTACAAGGTGGATATATCAACAAAGGTGGAATGGGCAAAATTGAAAATGAACACCTATCTGAAATGTATACTGATAATAAAAGTGGAGTTTTGCACCTAACAAAGAGACCTGCAGTTACTAGAAAAGATGTGTATCCTATAAGTTCAGGCTGTCCAATATCCAGGAAATATTTCAATAGAAAACTGTTAATAATAAAGCTATTGCAATGTCTACACTAAGTCTTGGTGAACTTTATCCAGTATTCTTTATAGAGCTTGTCTGTGTTCGCCCGCGGGGGCCCCCCCCCCCTCTGCTCCCCCCCGTGACTTTACAGCGGTAGATGCTCCTTTAAAATTCTCTACCTAACTATATAAAATCTTCCAATCTCTAATCTAACTAAATTGTAAGGATCACAGCTAATAGTAGAGGTTTCTCTGTGAAGAAATATAATAATTTCGCTGAGCTTTTTTGGACAAAAGCAGAGCGCACGTCCTTCTGCTCTGAGACGCTGAGAGACACTGAGGCTGAACAGGAAACGCTGTTCTATGTAAAACGAGGTCATGTGATTTTTCCAGCCAATCGCAACCATACACATCCCAGTCATGACGTCGCACACACATCTAACCCTGCTCTATTCTGTAATCTGATTTGCTGCCGCCAAAATTACAGGAAGCGCCGAAAAAGGCGCGATATTAATAGATGATGCACAGATTTTAACCTAAATTATCGCATGATCTAAAAAATCCGATCACCATAAAAACTGTGCCGATTTCAACTTTGTCGATAATAATCGCTCAACACTACTGCTGATGATAAATATGGGGAGTTATTTAAAGAAAGACCACGGTTTATATATCGAAAAGGAAGAACCATAGGCAATCATATAATGTCTAATAAAACTATCATGAAAGGTGACAATAAAAAACAATTGTTTTTAGATCCTCAGAAAAAAGGTACATTCCCCTGCCATAACTGTCAAAATTGCAGTTCCATAATCAAAGGGCCCTATATTTTACACCCCACTAGTGGACGCAAAATATACATCAAAGGTGCATATACATGTGATACTAAAGGCATAATTTATATGCTTAAATGCCCTTGTGGCATATGTTATGTTGGCCAGATTGCCCGCAGTGCAAAACTGAGACTTAATGAACATCGGTCTAATATTAGAACAGCTAGTAAAAATGTTGCTAAAAAGGAAGATAATGAGAAGAAAAAACAATTTGGTGAAAGTAGTGTAGCCAGGCACTTTCTGGAGTATAGACATAACATCACAGATTTGCGGTGGTGCATATTAGAGGAAGTTAGGGTAAGTGAGGGGTTAACTCTAGAGACGTGTCTCCTGCGGCGAGAGACTCGCTGCATATTTGATTTGAACACATTAGCTCCAGCCGGAATGAATGAATCGATGGGATTCAAAGTGTTTTTATAAATGCAACTTTGTATGTTTTTAATTGTTTTTTTGTATTATGTATATATAGTAGGCTATGAGGTAGTGATACGTGCTTGAGAAAGGGGGAAGAGTCCCCTGAAACGTCGCGCGTTCACGCTTACTGGCCGTCTGTCCAACTGTATGCTCTAACAAGACGCCGAAAACTAATGCGGATGCATATGAGAGAATCGCAAATTTATTTGGACTGCCTACCACACGTCTACGTGCAGCAAGCGCAAGTAACATTTTTATATAACTTGACAATATGTTTCTATGATATAAAATAAATCAAATTTGTTACATTCAATTACCCAGCATTTATCACAAGCTATTTGAAAGTATGGGGTTGCAGATCCCCTAGTGCAGGGTATAGTGGTTGGGCATACCGTCATTATATCCAACAGACCTACAACGTGAATTGCCAAGAACCTTGTGCCAGGCAAGGTGGTGTGCGATAACGGGCGAAATCTGCTGGCCGCCCTTAAGATCGGTAGGCTGGAGCACATCCCTTGCCTGGCACATGTCATGAACCTTGCCGTCCAGAAATTTCTAAAGAGCTACCCGGGTCTGGACTGCCTGCTGAGGAAGGCTCGAAGTCTAAGTTCGCACTTCCGCCGTTCGCACCCTGCTTCGTCCCGCCTGGCTGCGTTGCGGCGTCAGCTCGGCCTCCCCGTCAACCGTCTCATTGTTGAAGTGGCAACACGCTGGAATTCCACCCTCCACATGCTCCAGCGATTGTGGCAGCAGCGCAATGCCATTACGCAGTACGAAGTGACACATGGCCTGACAAGTAGCGGTGCGAACCTCGGTGTGTTGAGCCACCGAGAGTGGAGGCAGGTGAAAGAGCTCTGCACCATCCTTGCCAGTTTTGAAGAAGCCCCAAAATTCATGCGGAAAATGCCCTTGCAGCATGAGCATTGGGTGATCTTAGTTCTGGAACGATCGTTGGACACTCGAAACAACAGGTCCCGCCAGCGAGGGAGGAGGAGAGGGACACAGATCAACGGGCCTTTCCTCTGTCGAACCCAAAAGGACCGAAGTTTTAAATTTATCGTCTTCATTAGGTATTTGGTTTTTGGGGGCCGGGCTAGTCAAGGGCAGCGCATCAGCTCTCAGGTGCACATCCGGGGCAAGCGGGGCTGTTTTGAAGCTGTCCCGGAGAAGCGGGGAGGAGGAGGAGGTTTTCCCCTAGACACCGATTTTCCCGACCCCTGCCTTGGAAAGAGTTGGCGCAATTTGGGGGCGAGGGGGAAGATAGGAAAATCATTTGCTAGTGCCCCTCAACCCAGGGGTTTGGGGAAATCAAGGGCTCCATCTCTAAATTTGAGTGCTTGGGTCTCCTTTCCTCAACATGATCCTCCCCTTTAAGGCCACAAAATGAACAACAATTACTGGGGGGGCCACCCCCCTGGATCCCCGGTACAAAACAAAACTCACACTTTCCTTCCACCCACCCAAATTGAAGTAAAAGCAGGAAAGGAGACCTTGCTGATTTGATCAATGGAGACACGTTGTTCTGCTTCCTTTTTAAAATGCCCACGTGGAACAATTTCAGCGACGTGACAGCAGTAGAGTGCCAATACCGTGGGGCAGCAGCAGCAAGGTGGAGAAGCCTAAGGGGGTGACCTCGGGCAATCTTTTTTACCCCCCCCAAACGCATGCAATGCGGGGCACACACCAACACACAAAACCCCATTTTAAGTTTGGTGCAGAGTATTGCTCTCCACCATGTTTTTTGTATGTTTTTTCCGGACCCAAAGACTTCGGGGTACCCAAAAATGGACGAAGGCCCGAGTCGTCCCACGCCAAGAGGGTTGCCCTCCCAAAACGCCAGATCAATCTAGCCCCTTCACACAGCTGGGGAGTCATTACAGCAAACGCACCCGGGCTTTCCACAGAAATGTGGATCTTTTTGACTTTCATCAAGATGAATAAAGCAGGATCTCGAGATGTTGGGCCCCAATTGCCGAGGTCACCGATTATTGCCGGTCTACTTCACTTCCCCTTAAAAACAGAAATGGCCCTTAAAAACTTTTTTAAAATGATCTTTTTTTACTGAAATTTTTTATTCTTTTTTCCCAAACAGTTATTTTGCTGGTTTTGCTGTGAGGAGACGTAAAAGACAGCAAGGTTTCATGACAACACCGTTTCCCATTTACTACTTTATCTTTAGAAGTTTTCGCATTGTCAATGGTTTTAGGTCATGTTGCTGTGAATACAGCTATAATTATGGTCCTTGGAACAGAAATGTGCTTCTAAGGGGCATTTCTCCATCACAATTTTTAATGTGGCGGGAAACAATTTTAATTTTTTGGGTCATTTTTGCGTGAATACAGCAATAATCATGGTCCTTTGGAACAGAAATGTGGCTTCTAAGGGGCATTTCTCCCTCAAAATTTTCAACAGTGGCTGAGAATCTTTTTTTTATAATTTTTTGGGTCATCTGTTTTGAAATGCAGCAATACTAAGTTTCCTTTGTCAGGGGTTTGGGCCCGCACCCCCGTCCGGTCGCGGGCACCCCCGGGCGCCGCACGAGTGGAAACCGCCGCCCGCATGCGGGTGGGGGGCCCCTCACCCGCCGGCCCGGCTCCTATCTACTTACCCCCGTGCTCTTTTGCGGTCTCAGCCTCCCGGTCGCGGCCCCCGATTTTTAAGGCACCGGGGCCGGCACGCGAGATTTAAAGGCCGGTGCCCCGGAAATTTTTCTATTGCCGGTCACTGCCCTTTTTAAGCCTCCCCCTTCCGTTGCCGATCTTTAGTGCCATTTCTGCCTATATTAAAGCGTTACAACCTTTTTCTGACTTCCCGTTACCGTACCATTAGCTTCCGTTCCTCGACCCCGCATCTTGCCGCCTCCCTGACCTAGTGCCTGTCCATGCCCACAACCTGTGCCCTGCCCTGACCTTCGCCCTGCCCCCGACTAGAGCCTCCCTGACGTTCCACCAGCAATCCCTTTGGCGCCACCCCAAGCAATCACGCAGGGGTAACACCTGGTAGACCCCCCCGCAGCAAGTCCATCCCGCTTTGCGGGGGGCTCTGGAAAACCCGGGGCCCCTACTTAGATTTCGTTTCCTGGCGTGGTTAAAACCATCCTTGCGGTGGTCCATGGTCCACCTCCTACGCCCCGGGCGTGACAGTAAACCCGGGCCAGGACCCCCCGCCAAGGTGCCTCTCCCCGCTGACGCACCTCACCCCATTGTGGCTCAATCACAACAGCTCGTTCACAAGCCCAGCAACCAGCCATCTCCCCCCGCCTGATGCAGAGTTTTGGCCCCCACGCACAACCCGCCCCCCGTGGCCCCCCGCTGCTCCCCCCGGTTCCGGGCCCAAACCGCTGGTCCACGGTTCCTCTATCTATGCCGCCCAAAATTTCAGGGGGACTCCAAGCCTGCAGGGTTTTATCACCCAATGCTCCCTGCATATTGAATAAGGGCAACCAATTTCCCTCCCGAAGGGGTCTAAGGGGGCGTTCGTGCTCAGCCTTCTCTCCGGGAAAGCCCGGGCCGGGGCTAACCCCCTTGGGGACAGGCACTTCCGTCACAGCTAACCTGGCTTCATTCCTCACCGATTCGGGACTTTTTCAATGAACCGTCCCGGGCTTCGTCTGCCAGACTCCTTGCTGAATCTGCGCCAAGGGGGACTCACTGTAGGCGTTTATCCCGTACTTTCCCATTTTGGGCTTCCGAGTTATCGGGAATAAAGCGGCTTGACTGCCCCCTTAAAGAAGGCCTCTCCACCGATCAAGGATGCTCATCCCCCCGGGGATCCCCCGTCTTCCTTGAGTACCTTATCTCCCTGGCCACTGGGGTTGACACCCGTTTCTCGGAACCCGGGAAACTCCGCAGAAGGGGGAGCAAGCTAGATCCCGTCGTCTTCCCGTCTGGCCCCATTTTAAAAATTTCAAAGGCCGCCTCAGTTGCCCTCGCCACCTGCCGCCAAAGAGGCCTGGAGGGGATCGGGCCCACCTGTCTACAACTGAGCTAACCAAAGACGTGGGGAGAATTTTTGCCTGACTGGGCAGTGCAGACCTTTTTCCGCAATCCTGTCCACTGCGCCCTCAGCGCCCGGGAAACGGCGCTCCTAGGGTACGTGGGAGAGGCGTCCCTAGGTGAGAGCAAGCCCTCTCCCGCCTGCCATCCCCGTGATCGGGGCACTGGGCCGGGTGCCCATTTTTCAGGCTACGCTTTCCTGGACTCGGGGTTGCCCGGAAATTTCTTGACGCTGCCCGGTACCCCAGCATAACCTCCCTGTGATCCCCTGGAAAGCCCCTACTCATCTCCCGGCCCCGTGGAGAGATTCTAAAAGGACCTTTTCGTTCCGAACGAGCCCCGGTCCAAAAATGGGGGTGCGCATAAGAAGAGACTTGCTTCTACATACAACCCCCCGTTCCTCCTCGTCCATTCCCGGGTCTCCCGTGGCTGCAACCCACGCTCCCGCTTGTTTGGGCAGACGGGCCCAAGCCTGATTTTGGGGTTTGGGATTTCCAGTCTCGCTGTTTGGGGACCTCGCCGTGCTTACGCTCTTCGGGTCGTCTAAGCCCTGACGGCCTTCCTGCCCCAAACCCAAAACCCTTCACAGATGCCTTTCTCCGAAAAAAGCTGAACCGGGCCCCCCCCATCGCCCCTACGACTGTCCTAAAGACTTCTGCCCGGGACTCTCCTCCCCGGGCAGGGTTTACCCCCTGTCGGTAACCCGAGACCTTGGGGTATGCCCACAATATTTAAAGGGGAAAACCCGAGGGGGTTTTATCCGCAAGTCCTCCTCTCCAGCTGGGCCGGGTTCTTCTTCGTGGCTAAGAAAGGAGAACCTCGTCCTTTCATAGACTATTGAGGCCTCAACAAATCACGGGAAAGGGAAACCCCTATCCCCTGCCCTTGATCCGAAAATTTTTTTACCGTCTACGAGGTCCAAGGTCTTTACAAAAATGGGCCTGCGAGGGGCTTATAACCTCATACGGAACGGGGGGGCGACAATGGAAACCGCTTTCAACACCCGCGACGGGGGATTTTGGTACCTGGTCATGCCCTTGGGCTCTGCAATCCCCGGGCCCTCTTCCAAGAATTTTCAATGACATCTTTCCGGACCTCCTGTACAATGGTGGTCGGTATCTTGGCACATTCTGGTTTTCTCCCCCCACCTCGATCCCCCAAGTTCACGGCGCCAGGTCCTCAGACTCTAAGGGGCCAACCGCCTCTATGCAAACTTGGGGAAGTGCCAGTTTCATCAGCAGCCCACCATCCTCCCTTCCCGGCTACTCATTTTTGACAAGGCCCCACAGATGACCCCGTGAAGTTGTCTGCCGTCCCACAGTGGGGCCCCGCCCCTGGGGCCCGAGCCATACAAAGATTCCCGGGGTTCGCCAACTATTACGGCATTTTAAACCACATTTTTCCTCCTGGGTCCCCCATAGTGGCTTTTACCAAAAGAAACGCTAATCCTAACTCTGCCACCAGGCAGAGAACCTTTTCAAGTTAAAATGTGCCTTTTGCCTCTGCGCCAGTGCTCTCTCGGCCAATCGAACAACCATTTTTTTCTCGAGGTCGACCCTCCTCGGTTTGGGCCGGGCCCCAAATCTCCCAAAAGGGCCCAAAAGGGAAAACCCTCACTTGCGGGTTCTTTTCTAAAAGTTTTTCCTCTGCTGAAAGGAACTACCTATCGGGGACCGGAATTGCTGGCCATCAAGCTGGCACGGAAAATGGAATATCTCTTGGGGGTGGGTCGTCACCCTGTCAGACATACTGACCATAAAAATTGCCCAAACCTTTAAAACCACGCCAGGCTCGTTTGGGCCCTCTTTCCCCCCCGGTTTAATTTTTTCATTTAATTTTTGCCCTGCGGGAAAGAAAGTCAAGGCCCACGCTCTCTCCCGTGCTTCGGATGTGAGGGGACGAGTCCACCCACGGCACATTATCCCCCAGAACGGCTCATCTGGGCCCCAAACCCATGATCACAACGCATGCCTCCCGGGAAGACAACGTCCCTCCCGCTCTTCAGAAGAAGATATTGCATGGGGGCTTGCTCCCGTATGGGGGGGCACCCAGGGTGCAAAGATCCGCGCTCTCATCTTCGATTCTAATGATGGCCAAGCCTAGCCCAGGATGTTCGGAGTTCGTGAGGCCTGCGCTTCCTGTGCCCGGAACAAGTCCCTCGTTTTCAAACTGGCAGGTCTCCCTGCCTCACCTAACCCACGTCCTTTGGGCCATTGGCCTGGATTTTTACACGGATCTCCCCCCTTCCGCGGCAACACCCGGGTCTGGGGGGTTACAGACCTTTTTTTAAAGATGCCCACTTTATTCCCCGCCGGGGCCCACCCTCACTCCTCGCCTTGCCATCTATTTTTTTTTACAATTTTTTCGGCTGCATGGGGCTCCTCGGGACATAGTGTCGGACCGTGGCTTCAAAATTTTTTCCAGATTCTGGGCGCTCCCTCTGTAACCAACTACAAATGAAACGGGCTTTTCTTCAGCCTACCACCCCCCCTCCAATGGGGAGGTAAAGAGTAAACCAGACCCTAGGGGTTTCTACCTGCGCCACTTTTCTCCGCACCCAGGAAAATTGGTCCACTTTTTGCCCTGGGCCGAGTTTTTGTATAACCATTGGACCGGGGTCTGCTGGGGGGCTGCTCCTTTCTTTATTGTCTACGGGTACACCCCCCCACCCCTCCCCCTTTCGTCCCTCGGAGGTCCCTGCTTTGGGAAAACTGGTCCAGACCTGACGCTATCTGGAAACAAAAACCCCCATTTGCTATCCCCCGGCCTCCCCCCGCACCAAGGGTCAAGCCGACAAAAAGCAAGACCTCCGCCAACCTTCTCCCCCGGGGAAAAGGTTGGTTGTCGCTAAAAATATAAATTTAAGGGTTCCCACTATAAGCTGGGGCCCCCGTTCCTGGGCCATTCGAGGTCTCAGCGCATTAACCCCAACATACAAGCTCCGCCTTCCCCCCCCTAGAGGGTCCCGAACCTTCCATTCCCCCCTGCAAAACCGCATCCTTTAAACCTTCTCCGGGTACTTGCTCCCCCCAACCCGAGGGCCCATACCACCGATTTTTAGGGAAAGGGGGATTCTGATATGAGAGGGCCCGGGAATCAAGAAACGGGTTCGGGCCCGAGGAAGGGCCTGGGGGCCCGAGAGCAATATTTCGGTCGTACATAATTTAGAGGTTTCTCCCCGGGCCCGAAGGAGGGGGGGCCGAAGGGGGGGGGATACTGCATGGGTGGGCCCGCGGCCCCCTCCCCGGGGGCGCGGGCAACCCGTAGTCGCGGGACGAGCGGCACCCCGCCGCCCGCATGTGGGGGGTAGGCGCCTCACCCGGCCCCCCCCCGGCTCCCTCAAATTTCCCGGGGCGCTCCTTTGCGGTTATACCCTTGGGTGCCCCCGCAAGCAAGTCACTCAGGGGTAACGACCGGGAGACCCCGCCGCAGCAAATCCATCCCGCTTTGCGGCGGGCTCTGGGGAAAACCGGGACCTCTTTAATTTCCGTTTCCTGGGGGGCTTACACCATCGCTTTTCGGGGTTTCCCGTGGATCCACCTCCTGTCCGGACGTGAAAACCCATTATAAAAAAATTTTTTTTTTCTAACAATTTTCCAAAATGGCTCAAGGGTCATGCTTTGAATTTTTTTGGGGGCATTTTGCTTTGAAATGCAGCAAAACTACAGGGCCTATTATAAAAAAAAAAGTTGTTTCTAACAACATTTTTTTCTTCACAATTGTCCAAAGGGCCCCAGGGGTCATGCTTTTGAATTTTTGGGGGTTTTTTGCTGTGACATGCAGCTAACTATAGGTCCTATTAAAAAAAAATTTTGTTGCAAACAGACATTTTTTCCCTCACAATTGTCAAAGGGGGGCTAAAGGGGTGTGGTGCGTCAAAAACAGGAATAGGTAGGACACTGTTAAGGGACACATATGAAAAATGACTTGTTTTTGCAAGATCTTTCAACTATAAATCCCTTTATTGAGACAAACCCATTTAATAAATAAAAAAAGAGAAAAAAGACATGGGGGATTCCATTTTTTTTAAAAAAATGTGTTTTCTAGAATTAAACTACAAAAAAACTTGCATGTAAAAAATAGCGTAAAAAAATTCCTCGAATTGTAAAAGGGGAGGTACGGGAAAAACTTGCCCAAATTTGGGGTTATTTAGAGGACATGGAGTAGGACCCGGGACAGAGAACAAAGTACAGAGACAATTTCCTCCAGCACTTGAGTAAAATGAAAAAAAATGCCAAGAAAAAAGGGCACCTGGTGGAACAGGGCGAACCCCCCAGTATTTCCCAAGTAAGCTCTTTTTGGTCCCACTCATAGGAGGGGCAAGCACTACCCAGGACAGGGACGTTATGTCCAGTGAAACAAAATGGGGGGGTGAAAGACTCCTTTTTTCCAGCATTTTTTAATCTGGGTCACAGTTTGGGCTCATGCTGGGGGCCCGACAGGTATAGTCCAATGTCCAGTTCACTAAAATGGTGTTCAAAGACCCTTTTTCCGGCATTTTTTTAATCTGGGGTCATGCAGGTTTGGGGCTCTCTCGTTCCAGGACGGGTATAGTCAATGTCCATTCAATAAAACGTGGTTCAAATATACGCCTTCTGTCACTTTTAATTTGTGGGTGATGCAGTTTAAGGGTCATGCTGTGGTACAAGACAGGGATATGAATGGCTGTGATTTTTTTTTCTGTGGCTTTAAAAACCTAAGTGTGTTGCCTAAATGTACACTATCCATTTGACTGTTGGGGATTTTAATTAAAATTTCTCCACCCCTGTTTGGGTTAAGAAAAAAGGGTGTGTTGCTGTCCCATAGACTTTAAGGCCCATCGATCATAATCACCACGACCACGACATCTTGTCGATGAGGGTCGACTATCGACCATCGACCATTCGATGGCCAACGTAATCGCTCAACACAAAATCACAACTATAAAAATTTTAAAACCCAAATCAGCATCAAAATCAGGATACTAATCACCAAAACCCTTTGGGGAGTAACAAAGTATGATCAAATAGAAAATAATTAATGTCAATTATATACCTGCATCAATTGATTAATAGACTAATTTAAAAAAAACGGTGAAAAAAAAAAGTAATCAATAAAGAGACATATATCAGTTAATAACAAATTACCCAAGAAAAACACAACGAACAGGCCACCCCAAAAATTTCTGAAAAACCTAGTTTTATTGGGTCCTGATCCAAAAAAGTAGTGTCGTACAGTTTCCCCTACAATCTACACCAAAAACTTTCCCGGGTCGTGTTTGTAACTCTTAGTGATTGTTTTTTTACCTGACGGGCACAAGAGCTTCACTAAGACAAGAGAAGAGGGGAGATAGCCCTTTTAGTACAGAGAGCCAGGCTCTTTGTTAGGGAAAATAGTGAAAATCACAAAAAACGTATGTTTTTCATTTTCTTCCCGTCTTCTATACAGTGCTGTCAGCGCTTTTTAAGAGGCCCAAAAATCTTACTGCGACAGACTTCCTTTATCTTTTGCATGTTTTGAAGTGGAGTTTCATGGATTATTGTTTGTTTTTTAGCACTCCCCCAGGGCCAATTTATTAAATCTGGGAAAAAAAGTGTTACCTTTAAAACTTTGAACTTTTTGCCCTAACTTCAAACCATTCCTAACAATTTGATCCCCCCACCAGTTACTTTCTACAGTTGTCCTTTTTTGACCCCTTTTGGGGAAATTTTAACCTCAGGTTCTGCCCCAAAAAAGCTTTGAAGTTGCCTACTTGTCGTTGTCCGCTTCGAGAGTGGATCCACGGATCAACGCAAGCGATGGTAAAACCACCAGGGTGGAATCAAATATCCCGTTTTTTTCCAGAGCCCGCCCCCAAGCAGAGGGCTTGCTGCGGCTGGGCACCAATCGTACCCCCTGACGTG
>JAODAL010077831.1:0-13130 GCA_025379985.1 Phyllomedusa bahiana
CAAAAAAATGAAGATGATTATTCTCAAAAATGCGGAACGGCTAAAAATATCCAATCAGAATGCATTGCAAATACCTCGAATCAATGGAAACATAAACGGGTTTTTTTTTGGGGTATTAGAACCCTAAGTTTTGAAAACAAAAACTGGTGGGATCTGACTATCTAAGCCATAATCGAAAAAGCCGGGTGCCACGCTTTTTAAGAATCAAAAAACTCCTACCACAAAAACCCCGATGTTTTTTTGAACCAAGGGAAATTTTGATTCTTTCTCGAGCCGGCTGACTTGAGGGGTCTGATTGTGAGTGAAGAAAGAAACTGTTGGGGGAGCAAAACCGAAAAATTGCCAAAACAGCTGTGAATGAATCCCGCCAAGACCCCCGCCATAACTATGCGGGGGTAAAATGAATGCTGATATTAAAAAACTAAAGAAACCATTATCCTTAAAAAAAGCAAATTTCAGCTGATTAGGGGACTACTCTATAATTGGTGTCTATACTTGGAAAAGTAATAAAGATCCCCCAATCTTCGTACGACAAAGATACGATAGACAATCACGTAAAAGCAATAGAAGTGTTAGCTTCATGATTTGCACCTCTACGAACGGGCATGCTAACCCTTTCTGAGGACTCTGTGAAGAAAGTCCATGTATTTTCACCCTAAAGGGGAGAATACAAAGATCTAAAAAAACACGGGGGGGACCAGTCGAAAACCCCACGACGAGGAGGGGGTGAGGGGGTAAACGTTCAAGGGCTTTCAACCAAGAAAAAAAAACCTTTACGGGGGCGGGAGGAAGCACAATCGAAATCCAGATGCCTTCGGGGGATCACGAAAACCCAGAGCCCACCTCCCCTATAATCAACCCCCCAAAAGTCTCTCTCAAGACCATTAAAATTGCTACCCAAAGGGGTCTGGGTTTTTGCCAACATTTTTTTTAAAAATTTATAAAAACGCCCCCGGGATTTAAACGGGTTTGCCAGACAATTACCTTAATCAACCTTTTTGCACAAACCCCTAAATAGAGGACACTGCCATTCTTTTCCCTTGGGAAATTCAACCAAAAAGATGCTGATTCCAACATTTTAAGAACTTAAAGTATCGTCACCCTGAGAGATCGCAAATAAACTGATAAGCACTGAATCTACCTCCTAGGGTACTAGCCTCTTTCTTCATTAAAAATCGGATTCTACCCCATAAATTTAAGGCCATTTACTCAATTATTTCAAACAGGAGAAAAGGAAACTAGTTTTTTAAAGAACAAAAAAAAAATGGTATCTAAAAAACCAAAAATCTGAAATAAAATGAAGAAGTAGGGTTACATGAATTGCAGGAGAATTATGATCTCACTAACGAGTGCAGGAAAAGAGGGGGTTTGTTTAAAATTTATACGGATTTTATAGGAAGTGTAATTTACGGTGTTATTAATTTGAGGCACCTAATTCCATTTGCCATGATCCCACCTCCAAATTAGCACAATTCAAATAAAATCTTGAAACAGTGTGCAACAAGGGGTACTTACTCAGGACTAGAACAAATGATACCGGGCAACCCCATCATTCCCAAAACCGCATTTCCAAAAATTACAAAAACACATTCCCACCACCTTTTCGACCCATGTCTCAGGCATGTCGGAGTGGGGGTCTGGGGCCCCCCAGTGGGAAATTTATCCGGGGGGCCCCCCCTACGGACATAAAATATACCGCCTCTCGGACAAAAAGCGCCCCTTTTTCCACAAAAAAAGTGTGCAAAACAGATTTTAGTTATACAATACAAAAGTCCACTCTGCCCGTCTCACACCATAGACACAGGGGTAAATAGCTCCATCCTATCCCCCCCACCCACATACAATATCCCCCCACCCCATACAATATCCCCTCCACCCACAACAAACCCCCCTCCACCCCATACAATACCCCTCCACCACAACAAATCCCCCTCCACCCCCATAACAATATCCCCCTCCACCCACAACAATATCCCCTCCACCCCAAAAAATACCCCCCTCCACCCACATAAAATATCCCCCCCCCCCCACAATCCATATCCCCCCCCACATACAAAATCCCCTCCACCCACATACAAAATCCCCCCCCCCCAAACATACACAATCCGCCTCCACCCACATACAATACCCCCCCCCCCCACTAAAAATATCCCCTCCACCCACATACAATACCCCCCCACCCCAACAATATCCCCCCCACCCCACTTACATATCTCCCTCCACCCACATACAATCCCCCTCCACCCACAACAAACCCCCTCCCCCCACATACAATATCCCCTCCACCCACTACAACCCCCCTCCACCCACTAAAACCCCCCTCCACCCCAACAAAATCCCCCCCCCCACATACAATACCCCCCCCCCCCGCATCAATATCCCCCCCCAAACCCCTCAATTACCCCCCTCCACCCACCTACACTAGCCCCCTCCACCCACCTCCAATAGCCCCCCCCCCCCACACCATATCCCCTCCACCCACATACAAACCCCCCTCCACCCCACAACAAAACCCCCTCCACCCACATAAAAATATCCCCCCCCCCCCACATACAAATCCCCCTCCACCCACATAAAATATCCCCTCCAACCACAACATATCCCCTCCACCCACATACAATAACCCCCCCACCCACATACTTTTCCCCTCCACCCACATACAATACCCCCTCCACCCCATACAAATCCCCTCCACCCCAACAAACCCCCCCTCCACCCACATACACTTCCCCCCCCACCCACATAAAATATCCCCCTCCACCCACAACAAACCCCCCCTCCACCCCATACAATATCCCCACCCACAACAATACCCCCTCCACCCATACAAAACCCCCTCCCCCCCAATAAAATACCCCCCTCCACCCACTCTACCCCCACCCCCCCCCCCCACCCCCCCCCCCCCCCCCCACCCCCAAACCTAACCCCCCCCCACCCACAACAAAATCCCCCCCCACCCACATACAATTCCCCCTCCACCCCACATACAAAATCTCCCTCCCCCCCACATACATTATCCCCTCCACCCACAATCAAAAATCCCCCTCCCCCAAAACAAACCCCCTCCACCCACATACAATATCCCCCTCCACCCACACATACAATATCCCCCTCCACCCACAACAAACCCCCTCCACCCAATCAATACCCCCCCACCCAATACAATACCCCCCCCCCACAACAATACCCCCCCACCCCACATACAATTCCCCCTCCCACCCACATACATATCCCCCTCACCCACATACAAAATCCCCCTCACCCACATACACACCCCCTCCACCCACATACAATACCCCCCACCCACATCAAATCCCCCTCCACCCACATTACCAATTCCCCCCCCAAATTTCCCCCTTGGTCCGCACCTCACCACCTTTAAAATAAACACCAGCAAGAAAGAAATTTAAAACTCCTTCACGGGGCAGGTTTCCCTCACTGTTACAATCGGGACACATGTACCTGCCACAAAAACGCCGATAAAAACCAAAAATTAAGCCAAAAAATAGAAAAG
Source organism: Phyllomedusa bahiana (assembly GCA_025379985.1). NCBI lineage: Eukaryota > Metazoa > Chordata > Amphibia > Anura > Hylidae > Phyllomedusa > Phyllomedusa bahiana. The sequence goes on from JAODAL010077831.1 coordinate 3,515, forward strand.
AAAACCACAAGAAAAAGGCCCATGAAAAACCCCAGCTCGGTCACCACACATTAAAATAAAAAAAATAACCCGATGTCAGGGACCACCGAGACTTTCCCCCCCCCTGATGATCGTTCCTTTTTTTCATGAGTCTTTCTTTTTCCCCTTTTTCCCCTGGGCATCTTTCCACACCGCCATGATGACTTTCCGGCCACAGCTCATCCCTGCGAATTACACAAAAATATTTTTAGAATCCTCAATTTTCCAGCATCTTTTATCTTTTTCCCACCTCTGTACAAACCCCAAAGGGGGTGAGAGAGCGGTACAAGCCAAGTACCAAAAGGGTTGGAGGGGGGGAGAGGCCACGGGTAACAGATAGACCCTTTTTAGTAGTAACTCTCGCTGGATAATTAAGGGGGCCAGCCCCAGGCAGGGTTTTGGGGACCTACCCGTGGGTAGGTAAATACCCCCAGTAGATAACAGCCCCCTTATGCAAGCTATGGCTACAGAAAGGGTTTGGGGGACCCCAATTAGTAAGCGTAGGATTAGGGTCCCCTTTATAGGGCAAAACGTAGGGACCCCCTTTAGGTGTATACGGGAGTTAAAAGGGGGGTCTCCTTAGGTATTACGTTTTGGGGCTCCTTTTGGAATAAAAAGGAGTTAGGCCCCTTTTGCTACTTTTTTAGGGAGCCAAGGGGCCCCCCGTAGGTAGTCAGGGGCCACCCCTTTTAGTCAGGGCCCCCGTAGGGCCAAACCCCCCCCTTTTATCACGGCACCTTGATAACAGGGCCCCCCCCATTAGGTAGCCAGGGCCCCCCCTTTTTAGGGAGCAGGGGCCCCCCCTTTTAGGTAGTCAGCCCCCCTTTTATCACCAGTGTCCCCCCCTATACCAGGGGCCCCCCCTTTTTCCAGGGCCCCCCCATAGTAACCCCAGACCCCCCCCCCCTTAGCAGTGTCCCCCCCTAGTAGCCAAGGCCCCCCCCCTTTGCCATTGTCCCCCCCATATAGCCAACCCCCCAGCCTGTCCCCCCCAAAAGCCAGGGGCCCCCCCCCTTAGCCTGTCCCCCATAGTAGCCAGGCCCCCCCTTAGCCCGGTCCCCCCATAGTACCAAGCCCCCCCCTTAGCCCGGTCCCCCCATAGTAGCCAGAACCCCCCCCCCCTTAGCCAGTGTCCCCCTTAACCATGTCCCCCCCCCAAAGAAACCAACCCCCCCAACCAATGTCCCCCCCCATAGTACCAGAGCCCCCCCTTAGCCATTTTCCCCCCCCCCCTAGTAAACCAAGCCCCCCCCTAGCCCGTTTTCCCCCCCCCCAAAAGTAGCCAGGCCCCCCCCTTTGCCCTGTCCCCCCTAAGTACCCCGGCCCCCCTAACCAGGTTTTCCCCCCATTAGCCAACCCCCCCCTTTGCCATGTCCCCCCCATGTAGCCAGGGGCCCCCCTTTGCCCCTTCCCTCCCCCATAGTACCAGGGGCCCCCCCTTTGCCCTGTCCCCCCCTAGTAGCCAGGGCCCCCCTTAGCCAGTGTCCCCCCCCTATAGCCAGCCCCCCCCCCTTGTCCACGGCCCCCCCCCCCATAGTAGCCAGGGCCCCCCCCTTTTGCCAGGTCCCCCCCATAGTACCGGGGCCCCCCTTTCCAGTGTCCCCCCCCCCATAGTAGCCAGTGCCCCCCCCCATAGTAGCCAGGGCCCCCCTTTGCCATGTCCCCCCCCCCATAAGCCAGGCCCCCCTTTGCCATGTCCACCCATAGAAACCAAAACCCCCCCCTTAGCCAGTGTCCCCCCATGTTTCCAGAGCCCCCCCCTTAGCCAGTGTCCACCCCAAAAATAGCCAAGCCCCCCCCCCCCTTTGCCAGGTCCCCCCCCCATAGTACCAGGCCCCCCTTACCATTCCCCCCCATAGTAGCCAGACCCCCCTTAGCCAGGTCCACCCATAGACCAACCCCCCCCCTTACCATGGCCCCCCCCCCAAATAGCCGAAACCCCCCCCTTTGGGCCAAAGTCCCCCCTGGCCGGGGCCCCCCCCCCCCTTGCCAGTTCCCCCCCTATAGCCAACCCCCCCTTTTAGCCGTTTCCCCCCCCCAAGAGCAAGGGGGCCCCCCCCTTAGCCAGGTCCCCCCCAAAGTAGCCAGGCCCCCTTGCCGTGCCCCCCCCCCCATAGCCATGCCCCCCCCAATCCCCCGGGGCCCCCCTTTCCATGTCCCCCCCCAATCCGGGCCCCCCAGCCCTGCCACCCTTCCGGGGCCCCCCCCCCACCGGTCCCCCCCGTGCCAACCCCCCCCTTGCCAGTTCCAATAGAGCCCCGGGCCCCCCCTTACCATTTTTCCCCCCCCGTACCAGAGCCCCCCTTAGCCATGCCCCACCCCATAGTAGCCAGAGGCCCCCCCCCCCTACAGGTACCCCTAGTACCAGGCCCCCCCCTTAGCCCGTGTCCCCCCCTGTAAGCCAGAGCCCCCCCTTAGCCAGTTCCCCCCCAAGTGCCAGAGCCCCCCCTTTAGCCAGTGACCACCCCATAATAGCCGGGCCCCCTTGCCAGTGTCCCCCCATAGTACCAACCCCCCTTAAAATTACCCCATGACCCAAACCCCCCCCCTTACCATGTCCCCCCCCCATAGACCCGAAACCCCCCCACCAGTTTCCCCCCCCAAAGAAAAGGGCCCCCCAGCCCCGTCCCCCCGGGGGGGGGCCGAGGCCCCTGCCTCCCGGGGGGGCCCCACGGGTCGGGGCCCCCCGGGGGGGTTTTCCCCCCCCCGGCCCCCAGGGCCGAGGGCCCGGCTCGGGATTGGGGTCATTAAATGAGCACCTGGGGAAAAATGGGGGCGAAAATCAACTTCAACCAAAGTTGTCAAAATCCCTGGTTTTCCTCAGAGACAAAAACAACTCCGGGGCTCAGTAAGAATCAGAAACAATGGGCCCCCAAACGGCAAAATTTGGGTTACTTCCCATGTGAGAGGCCTATACCCCCCAATCCCCCATAAAACAAAAGGGGTAAAATTGCCCTTCCCTAAAATTTTTAAACTAAATATACTTTTTTTTCTATAAATAAACCCAAGGGGAATTTTTTAAACAAAGCAGTTGAATATCTTTTTTGCTCATAATTTTTTTTCATGTTTTTTTTGGGAAAAATTTTTTTTACAGAAATGCGGTGTTTTTATGGGGGGGCCAGGTTCTCCCCGTCGTTTAAAAGGGGGATTTTAAAGGCAAGTCTTTGAAGAATTTACTTGCTTAGTGAGCAAAAGTTTTTTTTTTGACAAATTTTGGTACTGCAGGGTTTTTATAGACGGGCCTGTTGTTCGTCTGGGCCAGGACCAGAGGATTTGGGCATGAGGTTTTTCAATTTTTTAAAAAAGATAACTCCATGGGTTTTTCGTTTTTAATTCAATAAAACTACTTTCGTTATGATTTTTTGACGTTTACATTTAATTTCTAAAAAGCAGGGTTTTTTCCCCGTATCTGTTGAACCCTATAAAAAACCCCCGGCCAAAAAATTTCCTTTTTGGGGGAGGGAACATCCTGCCATCCCAAAAAAAACCCTATTGCATTTCCTGGGCCCGTAGGGAAATGTGTCGACTCAAAAGGGAAAATGCCCCAGACCCGTAAAAAATTTTGGAAATTTATTGCAAAACACTTTGTTTCCCGGGTTTTAAAAAAAGGGGGTATAACCAAGCAAAACTTAATGCTGGGGGGTTTAAAAAAAATTGAAAAATCGATAGGAAAAAGTTTAAAAGTCAGTTCAAGAAAAAAAAAAAACAAATCTTTGGGAAAAATTTTAAACCAAAATCACATTTTAGTACGAGATATGTAGAAATTTTTCTGATATAGTTAAAATTTTTTCAAAAGGGAATTTTAACCCCTAAATTTTTTTAAATTTAACCCGCATTTAAAAAAACATTAAGGGATTAAAAATTAGATTTTTTTCCCGTAGGGTCCCCCAAAAAATTTTTTTCAATTATTTTTCCCCAGTTTACTAAAATCCCCGAAAGGGGGTTAAAAAACTTCCCTGGGTTTGGGTGGGCAAAGGGGGTTTTTTTTGGGTTTCGGACTGGGCCCTTATTTTCACTGTAAAGCCGTTAAAAGTTGAAAAAACACAACAGTTCTGTTCGTTCGGGGAAAAGACAAAAAAAAAATTTTTTAAATTTTCCAAAACAAATTTTAAATTTTAAAGCAAATGTTTTCTTATTTCCTCAAATTAAATTTCAAATTTTTTGGGGAAATACAATAATTTGGGGTGTATTTTTGGACCCTCAAAAATGAGGGTACGCCCCGGGAATTTTTTCGGATTCATTTAAACCCTTTTTTTTTAAGGGGCCCTTTTTCAAAAGGTTTAAAAAGGGGCCGTTATTTCGGGCCCCTAAAAAACGCGCCGAAAAATGCGCCCAAATTTTTGGGGGGGAAAAAAGGGCCCCCTTCTTTTTGGGGGAATTCACAGTTCTCATAAGAACTATGGATTTTGCTTTTTTCTCCCGCCCGGCGAAGGGCCGGGGGGATAATTACAAAACACTTTTTAAAAGGGGGTATAAACCCCCGCTAGATGTTGTCTATGGGGGCCCGGGGAGGGCCCCGGGGGCCCCACTCCCCGCTCCCGCCCCCGCCCCCCTCCCAAAAGGCTAATTTTCGGGGGGGAATTTTTTCCCCGCAGTTAACCCGTGTTAAAAACCCAGCCTAAAACATCGGCCGTAACCAAAAAACTTCTTTGGGCACCCCCAAAGGGGGGCCCCTTAAACCGGGGTTTTTCAGTGGGCGGCATTGGGGAAAGTTGGGGCGGGTCCCATAAGAGGAGGGCACTTACACAAAAAATTTTTTCGCAAGAGAAAACTTTTGGGGATTTTCCCTTTGCCACAAAATTCATTAGGCTGAACCCCTCAACAAAAACCTTTAAAATAAATTAAACTCAGTTTCACTACTCAGTTTTTACCGCATATATTAGGGGAATATTGTTTTTTTTGGGAGTTTTTTGTGAATTTTTTTTTTGAAAAAATATTTAATTTTAAAAAAACCAAAAAACATAGAAATTTTCACTTCCCACGGTATTGACAAACAATAATTTTACTTTCTGCACTTATACTTTTGTTAATCTGCATTAAAAGAAACGACTTTTAAAAAAAAAATCAGTATATGTTCATTACTGTTTATACTTTCATTTTCGCCGGAAAAAATTACAAAAATTTAATTGGAAAAACAAATCACCATACCTAAATAGTTTCGGTAAAACCATGCAAATTGATACATTGTTTTTATTATTTTCATTTTTTTTTTCCCCTTGTATCACCTACTTGTTTTTATGTATGCTAGGGATTTTTGTTGGGGCCCCTTTTTTTTTTTTTTTCAAGACAGCTTCTGTGGTTCTGATTACCCAAACATCGGGATATTTAAACCTTGCTTTTTTTACCCCCAACACACTACCCAATAGCCAGGAAAGGAGTCTCTCTAAAACGCGTCGGCGAGGGGTGGGTACTAAATTTATGCTAACTTGAGGTCCCCCCTTCATAAATAATCTCATATTTTTTAAAGAATTTTAAAAAACTTTTTCATAAAATTTCTAACGACGGGTTCCCCCCCTGATCTGGTTTGGGTTGGCATTTTGCTATCTACAAATTTGGGGTGCATTCGGAATGGAAAAGATTTTGGTCTATTCCTTGCCTGTCCCCCAAGAGAAACCCGCGACACAGGTGGTAAAAGGAACTGTTTTTTTTTGTTGTCTATTTAAGTTAATTTTTTGTACATAGGGGCAGTATTATATAGTTATTTTTCTTGACATAGGGCAGTAATATATTAAAATTTTTTGTAAATAGGAGCGTATTATAGTATTATTTCTTTTTTATAGGGCAGTATTATATAGTTATATTTTTGTACATAGGGCAGTATTTTTTTTGTTATTTTTGTCATGGGAGCAGTATTATGTATTATATTCTTGTACATAGGGGCATTTTATAGATTATTTCTTGTACATAGGGGATATTTTTTAGATTTAAATTTTTCTTGTACATGGGGGCAGTTTTATGTATTATATTTTTTTTTAAAAGGGGACAGTTTTATAGTAGTTTTTATTTTGTACAAGGGGGCGTTTATAGTATTTAATTCTTGTACTTTGAGCCAGAAATATAGTGTTATATTCTTGTAATGGGGGGCAGTATTTATAGTGTTATATTCTTGTCCCTAGGGGCAGTAATAGTAGTTTATTCTTGACATGGGGGGCAGTATTATAGTAGTTATTTTTTTTGTACAAGGGCAGTATTATAGTAGTTATATTCTTTGTCTAGGGGCATTTTTTTAAGATTTAATTCTTTTTTAATTGAGCCATTTTTATAGTAGTTTTTTTGCTGGGGGCAGATTTAGTGTTTATTTTGTAATAGGGGGCAAATTATATAGTTTAAAAATTTCTTGTAATAGGGGCAGATTATAGTAGTTATTTCTTGTACATAGGGGCTTTTTATGTAGTTTATTCTTGAAATAGGGCAGTATTATAGTATTTAAAATTTTCTGTAACATAGGGGGATATTATAGATTACATTTTGTACTAGGGGGAGTTTTTAAGTAGATAATTCTTGTACATGGGGGGCAGTATTATATATTAATTCTTGTAATAGAGGAGTATTAAAGTTTATATTCTTGTCATAGGGGGGAGTATTAAGTATTTAAATTTCTTGTAAAAAGGGGAAAATTTTATAGTTTTATATTCTGTCATAGGGGCAGTATTATAGTATTTTTAATCTTGTCATAGGGGAAGTATTATAGTAGTTATATTCGTACATGGGGGGCAGTATTAAGTGTTAATTTCTTGTACATGGGGCTATTATAGTATTTTTTTCTTGTACATAGGGAGCAGTATTATAGTATTATATTCTTGTACATGGGGGGCTTTATGTGTTATATTCTGTCAAGGGGGGTAAAAAGAGTTTATTTTGAATAGGGGGGCAGTATTAATAGAAAATTCTTGTACATGGGGGCTTTTATAGTGTTAAATTTTTTTAAAAGCGTATTATAGTAGTTAATCTTGTATAGGGGGCAGATAGTAGTTTTTTTTTTGGCTAGGGGGCATTTTTAAGTGTTATATTTTTTTACCATACGAAATTTATGTATTAATTCGTAATTAGGGGCATATTTTTGAGTTATATTTGTGCAATGGGGGATTTTTGGTTTATGTGACCTTGTTTAGGGGGGGAGTTTAAGGCTGCATATTTGTACTTTTTTTAGGAAAAAAACATGTAAAACCACCTCGCAGTATATACCCCCCCCCCAGATGTTAGATAAGACACAATGTGTAGGCCTATAGATGGGTTTGCTACTTTATACTACAACTATGAGGAATTGGGGTCAATAAAATGTAGAATATTCACCTATTATACCAATTAGCAAACTGTGTACATACATTACTTATCCTGTATGACCTGAGTTACTCCTGTATAACCCCCAAGCGCGCTCACTATTCTCTGGGGCGTCATGTGTACATACATTCTTTTCTGTAATGATCCCCCAGTTAACCCGTATTATCCTCCAAGGGTGCACTCATATTCTGCGGTGAGTCACTGACATCTTTTCTTATCCCGTAAGACCCCAGTTACTTTGTATTAAACCCCCAGAGCGCCTCACTTTTGCGGTGCAGTCATGTGTACATACATTACTTTTCCTGACTGATCCTGATTAAAATTTTATTTACCCAGGCTGCCCAACTATTCTGTGGTGCAGTACGTTCATACTTAAAAATTCCTGTAGGGTGAGTAAAAAGTTTTATTCCAGAGCTGCGCCAAAAATTTGCTGGGCAGTCACTGTGTACTACATTACTTATCCCGACTGACTGAGTTACACCTGTTTATCCCCCAGGTGCACCATATTTGCTGGGGAGCATTAAAACATTACTTATCCCGTACTGCCTGGGGTTACCCCTGTATTATCTCCAGAGCTGCACTCACTTTTCGCGGTGAGTCACGTACACTTTTTATCCGTAAGATCCTGAATTTCACCCGTTTATCCCCCAGGTGCACTCCTATTTTGCTTTAGTATGTTTCTTCATTATTTTCCTGTACTGTCTGAGTTACATCCCCTTTATCCCCCAGAGCTGCACCCCTTTTTGTGCTTGCGTCACGTACTACTTCTTATCCGTAGGATCGGTTTTAAACCCTTTTTTTTCTCCCGAGCTGCATCATATTCCTGGTGCAGCATGTGTAATACAACTTATCCTTTTCTGATCCTGGTTTCATCCTGTATTATCCTCCAGAGCTGCCTCACTATTCTGCTGGTGCAGTCACTGGTACTTTCATTATTATCTTACTGTCCTGGTTACATCCCGTTTTTTCCTCCCCGAGTGCACCCCTATTTGCGGTGATCCTGTTTAATAATTACTTATCCTGTCTGATCCGATTACATCCTGTATTACCTCCAGAGACACTCAATTTTGCTGGTGCAGTCACTGTCATACATTATTACCGTATGATCCTGGTTTACATCTGTATTTACCCCCAGGGTTTCATCACTATTCTGCTGGTGAGTCACTTTACAACATTACTTATCCTGTAGTTAGTTTTATCCTTATTTTCTCCAACTGACTCCATTTTGTGGTGCAGTCACTGAATAATTTCTTATCCTGTATGATTGAGTTCATCCATGTATTATCTCCAGGCTGCACTCCCCAAATTTTGCTGGGGCAGTCATGTCATCATTACTTATCCTTCTGATCTGAGTTACTCCTGTATTATCCTCCAGGCTGCACTCAATCTGCTGGGGCAGTCACTGTGTACTACATTACTTATCTGACTTCCTGAGTTACACTGTATTATCCTCCCCAAACTACACTCCCCCAAAATTTTGGGTCATCAATTACTCTTACTTATCCTTTACGATCCCGATTACATCCTGTATTATCCTCCGGCTGCACTCACTATTCGGTGCAGTACTGTACATACATTACTTTTCCTGTATGTCCGAGTTAAAACTGATTATCTCCAGGGTTCACTCACTATTCGCGGGGGCAGTACTGTAAATACATTTTTTATCCGTACTGACCTGATTTACATCCTGTTTATACTCCAGAGCTGCCCTCACTATTCTGCTGGTGGTCAAGTACATACATTCTTATCCCCCTACTGATTCCTGAGTTACACCTTATTATCTCCAGGATGCACCCCCTATTCTGCTGGTGCAGTCCTTTTAAAACATTACTTTTCCCTTTCTGATTGGTTCATCCTGTATTAAAACCTCCCGGAATAATAAATTTTGTTTGTGGCTAGAATTATATTTGTATTGCTTGTTAAATTTGTCTGGACTCGAGGCTCATTGGTAATGGTATATAAGGCTCAGGTTACAACATCCTCTTCATTACATAAAACATTATGGCTTAATTTAGGGCAATTAAAGGTCATCTCCACTGTTGCTGAAGTTCCTATCTTCCAATCTGATCACAAAGGAACCATACATTGTCCAATATGTCCCATAGGAGAGATTTTGAGGGGCGGATCCCCCAGTAAAAGTAAACCCAAAAACCAAAACCCTGTCCAGCCCCCTTTCGGATTGATCGTCTGGCCAGAGACAAGAAAGCCCACAACATTGGAGGTACCCCAATAAGCCTGGGCTGATGGTCACATTGTGTCTTCCTCCTGGGCTTGAGATGTTCCTTCTTTCCCGTCTCAGATGTATTTCCCCCTTTTT
>JAODAL010077832.1:0-13129 GCA_025379985.1 Phyllomedusa bahiana
TTTGCCCTTGTAGCCAGGTAGTTGCCCAGTATAGCCAGGTAGTTGCCCAGTGTAGTCAGGTAGTAGCCCCGTGTAGCCAGGTACCAACCCCTGTAGCTAGGTAGTTATATACCTCCTGTAGCCAAGTAGTTATATGCCCCTTGTAGCCAGGTAGCTTCCCCCTGTAGTCAAGTAGTTATATGCCCCCTGGTAGTTGCCCCCTCATAGCCAGGTAGTTATTTGCCCCCTGGTAGCCAGGTATTTATTTGCCCCCTGGTAGCCTTTAGTTAAATGCCCCCTGTAGTCAAGTAGTTATATGCCCCCCTAGCCAGGTAGTTATATGCACCTTGTAGCCAGATAGTTGCCCAGTGTAGCCAGGTAGTAGCCCAGTGTAGCCAGGTAGTGGACCAGTGTAGCCAAGTAGTAGCCCCCTGTAGCCAAGTAGTAGTCCCCTGTAGCCAAGTAGTAGCCCTCTGCAGCCAGGTAATATGTCCCTTGTAGCCAAGTAGTTGCCCCTGTAGCCAAGTAGTTACCTCCTATAGCCAGGGAGTTGCCCCCTGTAGTCAGGTAGTATACCCCATTTTAGCCAGGTAGTATGCCTTCTTGTAGCCAGATAGTTGCCCCTCTGTAGCCAGATAGTTTCCCCCTTGTAGCCAGGTAGTTTCCCCCCTGTAGCCAGACAGTTGCCCCCTTGGTCTCTGCAGCGCGGCCAGGTCCGGAAGCTGGTGTACGTGTAAGCGGCGTGACGTCATCACGCAAGTCCAGGGATCTTCTGGGCCGGCAGAGGCTGCTGGCTTAGGAGATCCAGCGTCGCAGGGTGGTGATGAAAAACATGCAATGCTGAGTCACGGGAGAGAGGAAGGGGGTCTGAGCAAAGACACAATGACAGGGAGCGTCTACAATGGTTACACAAATAATTACATTAGAACCAGTGGATTCTCTATACCAAAGACAGGATATTTTTCCACAGTCCCTTGCTAGCTCCTTTATGTTCCCTGTCATCAGAAAAGAATTGCAGACAGCGCAAGCCCGGCCGGATCAGCTCCTGGTCGTGTCTAATGTAAACTGTCAGGTAACTAAGGGCATGGAAAGAAAGCAGAAGCTCTCAGAGGCTTCACTTTTTGTAATCACATATATTTAGAAAAGTGATTAAATACCAATTTTGGAGGATCCCACGTCAACATTACATCGTAGCAAAACCCCTTTAATGATTCGTCCTGCCTCCTCCCTGTAGGAGCAGATGCTGACTCTGCGCGGCCGTTGTGAAATGGCCATATAGAGTCAGAGGCTGATCACCATGCGGGCGAGGCGGGCGGCTGCGGTGCCCCCTCTGATGAGCAGCGCTCTGGCGCCCTGGGTGATCACCCGCCTCACTCATACTTCGGAACGGCCTTGCTTCCTGCCCCTGACAGCAAGTAATAGAACCGCCATCTTGGTACCCCTTTCTGCATAATTTATATAACGCAGAACAGTATACAAGTGATCAAGCTATCTAGTGGTCAAGTAGCCTAAGGAGACTAAATGAACAAGTGGAAAAAAAAGTTTTAAAAGTATGAAAAATTATCAAAAATATTAAAAGTTCAAATCACTTTTTGCCATTTTACAAGTAAAAAAAATAAAGTTACACATAATTGTTATCGCTGTGTCCTTAATGTCATATCAAAATATAAAATAATTTCTCCTGTATTAGTAATACCACACAACAAAAAAATTCTAAACGCCATTTTTTTTTTGTCATTACACGTCCCCAAAATATTGGAGTAAAATGTAATAAAAGTCATATACAGAAGTTTACATACACTAAATAAAAAGACACATATGCATGTTTTTCTCTCTATCTGACATGAAATCAGAATAAACTTTACCAATTTTAGGTCAATTAGGATTAACAAAATTATTTATAATTGCCGAATGACAGTAGAACGAGAGAGAGAAATTTTTAAGGCATTTTTATTACATTATGCCAAGTCAAAAGTTTAAACAAACTAGGATTACTATGCCTTTAAACAATTTGGGACAGCCTATATGATGATGTAATATCTTTGGAAACTTCTGAGGTTTCTTGGCAACGTCTGATTTAATTAGAGACATACCTGTTAATGTATTTTAAATGCACACCAGAAACAAACTGCTTCTGTGTGAAACAGCATGGGAAAGTCTAAAGATCCGCCAAGATATCAGGAAAAGAATTGTGGACTTGCACAAGTCTGGATCATCTGTAGCTGCAATTTCCAGATACATGAAGATACCTCATCCAGCTGTACAAACAATTATACGCAAGTATAAAACAAGACGGGAATGTCCAGCCATCGTTCTGCTGAGGCACGAGATGGGTTCTGTGTCTCAGTGATGAACGTACTTTGGTCCGACATGTGTATATCAACTCATGCACAAAAGCAAAAGACCTTGTGAAGATGCTGGAGGAAGCTGGTAAGATTGTGTCATTATCCACAGTGAAACAGGTACTGTATCAAAATGGACTGAAAGGCCACTCTGCCAGGAAGAAGCCATTACTCCAAAAGAAACATATAAAAGCCAGATTAATGTTTGCAAATTCCCACATGAACAAAGACCTACATTTTTGGAAACATGATCTGTGGTCTGATGAAACAAAATTGAACTGTTTTTTCCATAATGACTAGAGATAGGCGAATTTCCCGAAATTCGTTTCGTTCACTTCGCCGAATTTCTCGGCAAAAAATAATTTAGTTCCGAATTACTTCGGCACGAATCACGTTAAAAAACAGCTATTCCAGGCTGCACAGAGCCTGGGGTGCTGTTTTAGAACGTTGTGCCATGCTTAAATATGCAGAGGGAGCTTGGTTTTGTCTTCATACAATGTTGTGTTTTCTATTAACACGCACATGACTGCCGCCGCTCTTAGAATCGCTTCACTATAAAATTCCCTGGGCACTTAAGAGGGCAAAACTGACCAAAAAATTGAAAACGGGAATGTTTTTGATAAAAATCATCAGGAGGGAAAACTGGAAAAAAACAAGCTGAGAGCTCAGGTGGCAACATTAGTGACAGCGGTGTGGAGGTGACGGCGCTAGCCACAGCAGCAGCATGAGGTCAGACAGTGGTACAATGACAAACTGGAGGTGGCAAAAAAGGAATAGGTCACGAGGGGCCCAAAAAAGACACAGTGTGTAGGTCACGGCAGCCCCAAAGAGCGCATGAGGTCGCAGTGCCAATGAAGAGTGTGTAGGCAGGATCAGAAAAGCAGCGCAGGGTAGACAGTGGCACAATGAACGGTGTAGGTCCGGAGCACCCACAGCAGGATGAGGTCAGACAGGGGCACAAATGACACAGTGTGTGGGTCACGGCAGCAGCCACAGCCGCAGCATGAGGTCAGACAGTCCCCAAATGAAAAGTGTGTGGGTACGACATCAAAAAAAAAAAAACAGCGAAAATGAGGCAGCCCCGTGGCACAAGACCAGTTTGTGGTCACGGCGCAACGCAGAGGTTGGAAAGTGGCAAAATGACACAGTGTGTAGGTCACGGCAGCAGCAGTATGAGGTAGGCGTGGCACAATGACATTCGGAGGTGGCAAAAAAGGAGTAGGCCCACAGAGGGGACAATGATCAGTGTGTGGTAAAGCGTAGCCAAAACAGCAGCATGAGGTCGACAGTGGCACAATGACACAGTGTGTAGGTCAGGCAGCCCCAAAAGAGCAGCATGAGGTCGACAGGGGCCCAAAGGGCCCAGTGTGAGGACGGCGCAGCAGATAGGTCAGGCAGTGGCCAATGACATTTGGGGGTGGCAAAACAGGAGTGGGCCCACAGATGGGACAATGAACAGGGTAGGTCACGGCAGCGCCCGCAGCGCATGAGGTCAGACGGGCACAATGGAGAGTGTGTAGGTCTGGCAGCAGCCCAGCGCAGCTGAGGTCAGACAGTGGCACAATACCGTGTGTAGGTCACGGCAGCAGCAGCATGGGGTTTCAGGCAGTGGCACAATGACATTCTGGAGTGGAAAAAAAACAGGAGTGGGCCCAGAGGGGGACAATGAACAGTGTGTAGGTCAAGCAGCAGCCAAGCAGCAAAGAGGTCAACAGTGGCACAAAACAATTGGGAGGTACGGGCAGCAACACAGTAGAGCATAGGTAGCCAGGGGACATGACCGTGTGTAGTCAGGGCAGGCCAAGCAGCAGAGAGGTCGGCAGGGGACAATCAATTTGGAGGTGGCAAAAACAGGAGTGGCCACAGAGGGGGGGAAAATGACACGTGTGGAGGTCCGGCAGCAGCCACGCAGCGCATGAGGTCAGACAGTGGCAAAATGCCACAGTGTGGAGGTGGGGGGAAATCCAGTCCTGGAAAAGTGGTTGTTGGCAGATGGAAAAAAAACGTCAGAGATGTGTGGCATCGGCGGGGGGCGGCATCAAAATAGTGTCTGAGGCAGGTATTTTAAAACCCGGGACTCATTTTCACAGTTTGGGTGGGCGTCTGGCTGATGTAGTTGAGGCCTAAGGCATTGGTGTTGGAAACCTCCCCGATCCATGCCTGATTCTCTTGAAAAGGTCAGTCATTCACATTTCCCGTGGACAAGGGGTTCTTTGGGCTAAAGAGGGCCCCCCCGCGCACGAACACCCGCTTGATGCCCCCCACTAGGGCCCGGGCAGGGCAGTTTCTCCACTGCAAACTCGGCAAGTTGCGGCCACCACCCTTTTGGTGCCCAGTAGTCCAGGGATCTTAAATGGGGGGGGCAGAGTCTGCCCAAGTAGGGCCCCACCTTTTGGGTTCAGGGACTGCCCCCGGCCCTGCTGTGCTGCTGTGGCGACTACCCCCCCTCACTAGGCGGGTGAAGGAAGTGTCATCAGTGACTCCGACTTGGTTATGCTGATGGAGCTGGTACTGTCCTACCCCCCCACCCCCCCCAGCGCCGCGGCAGTTTTTCGTGGGCTGAGGAACCCCCGGTCAGCCTGTCAGGGGAAAGGGACGATGCCGCACATGGCGCGGCCAAAATGTTACGGGGGATTTCCCTAATTTTTGAGTTTGTCCCCCCTCTCAATGTGGGAAAAAAGGCTCCATTTTGGACCAAGTAGCGAGGGTCCAATGGGTGGAGAGCCAAAAAGTCACCCCTCTGCGGATGTGATTTCGGCTGTCCTAGGGAAATAAGCATGTGCGGGCCATTGCCAAGTGATCCGGGGGGTCCGTTCCATTTCCACTGTATACTCCCCCGGGTGCTTGGGGGTCATCTGCCTTGCTTCCTCTTTTCCATCCACCTCCTCCAGTGTCCTGCCCCCCTGTTTTTGTACCGGGTTTGAAAATCCTCATTTCCCCAGACAATGTTCTGTCCAATGTCCTCCCCCTCCTCCTCCCCCTTTTCAGTCCCCACCGGATCATGGGGGCCCCCGAGAGTAGTCGCCCGTCTCCAGTCCCCTCCCCAGACAGATTTTTCAGCTCTGTTCTAGGAAAAAAGCAGTGGAATGACGTTTTTCACCCCGTAGCCCCGGGCGACTGACAAATAAATGGCCTCCTCAATTTGGCCCTCAACAAACGGCAGGTGTCCGATGAGTGCCGGTGACATCAAAGTTACACTAAAAGGGGGGTACTTCTGTTGCCGGGATCATCAAAAAATCGAAATGGCCTTTCTTGTTATACGTCGGTCCAACATGTGCGGCGGGAAATTCCCAACGGGTGGAAACATGGGCATCAGAGTGTGTTGGGGAGGCCCGTTCTGCCGCTGAACTCAGGGGGGGTTTTTCCCTGGCTTTGTACGAATGGATAAAGTGCTGCACATTTTCCCGGGCCCATTTTCAGAATGTTCTGAAGATCGGGGGAAGACTTCGGGAAAACCTTTTCAAAACCCAGTTGAACACGTGCGCCTGCAGGGCGCGGGCCCATCCCCCCTCGGTTGCAGCGCGGACACCATTTTCCCTCCCATTGTCCGTCCCCGGGTTCGATTTGCAGTTGGGCGGGAGAAAAAAAAACACATCGATTTTTCCCTTTGACGCGGAGCAGTTCCCCCCTGTGTGATTTCGTTCGCCGGGAAGCAGGTTTGTAGAACTCGTGACCCCGCTGTGCCCCCCCGTGCTATGAGGGACCCAGTATTGTGGAGGCTGAGATGGTGGTGGTGGTGGAGGAGGAGGAGGCGGCTTGGGCGCAGGGAGGAGTTTGACAACGTGGAGGAGGAAAAGGGGTCTCCTGTCAAGTTTTTGGTTTGGGTGCGGGGCCCGGAAGCCATTCACCCGTGGGCCGTTAAAGGACAGTACTGGCCCTAACTAGTTCGTCCGATCCGCGCTGCGGGCCCCTTTGGGAACAAACCGATAAGCAAAGGACTGGCCCCCCTTTGTTTTACATATTTATGAAGGCTGGGTACTCCCTTTTTGGAAAAGAAATTACGGTTGGAACCCTCCATCTCGGTCGGCACAGTATTAGTTCTCTGAAGGGTGCGAGTCCCCCATTTGGAAAGGGAGGGATGCAGTACCAACAACTTGGACAGGAGCACGGTCGCTGCTGCCCCTTAGGATGGGTTGGAGCTTCTGTTGTCTTTTTTCCCAATGTCGCTGAACGACTGTGGCGCCATGAGTAGGAGGAGCAGGAGCTCTGGGGGGAGATGTGTCAAAGAAAACAGCTCCCTTTGCAGAGTGGTGGAGCCTTGAATGGCTTGAATGGCATGGGACCATGGCACTGCCGCTGCTGTTGCTGTTGCTGGGCGGCGGGGGGGACCACCAAATTGAGCCCGTTTTGGTGACGCTGCAGTGTTGACGCGGGCCGTGGTGCCAACGTTAGCTCCCCGGGCCCCCTTCACTTTCTGCTTAAAATTCTAATATACCCATATTCGGCCCCCCCCCCGGTGTCTTAGCAAAAATGCCAACACCCCCGAGTATGGGTTTTTCGCCAACGTCCGCACTGAGTGACTACTGAACCGCTGCCTCGCTGAGCCCCTGTGCCGCTACTTTCTTGGCCTGCGAAGCGGGGGTTTTTTTTCCCCGTGGCCGCTTTGGGTCCCGACCTCAATGCTGCTATCCTGCTGACTAAAAGGCCCACGCCCACCGCGGCTGCCTGCTGCCTGACGGCAAGCTGACGCCCTCTTCTCCGAGGATGAAGCCCTTGCTCCCCCCGCTCCCAAAATGCGGCGGCTCATCATCATTATTTGTGTTTCATGTCCTGCTGTCCCCACAGTTTTTGGTAGGGAGAGGCTGCCCCACAACATACCTCCCATGCATTTCAAACTCTATACTTTGCCGCCTTTGCAAGAAGCGGGGTATTGGCCCCATTTCTTCGCTGCCCGTAGTGGATGCCCTCCTCAAAAATTTTTCATCCTCGCTATATGTGGGGCTGAGCCCCGACCAATAGTAGATCTCTGGTGAGGGAAAACCGGGGGACAGAGGCGGGTTGAGGACAGGTGAGGGCCCCTGACCGCTCCGGGCCATGCCAACTAAGGGTTTTGTCTGACGTTCCACCGAATTTGGCTGGGGTTGTAGATGTCATTGGGAGGGGAAAGGGGTGCCCAGCAACCAATCAAGAACCATGGGGGTTGCTGAACAACACCGGCGTAGTGACAGGGCAGTTGTGGCCTCACCCAGTGACCCCTGCTGCGAGTCCCCTTGCTGTGCTGCGCGGGACGGAAAGTTTTTGCCTTGCCCGAGGTGAAGGCCTGAACCCCTGTGTTGACATATGTTTTTTTATAAGTTCAAACTGTTTGTGAGATATTTTATTGATAAATACACACCCCGTATTTGAGCCAAATGAACCACTAAGAAGCTTGGGTAACCTTGGATATAAAATTCGTCACAATGGGCAGGAAAAATTGATTTTTGGCAGTTTAAAAAACTCTGTGTATTTCTCTGAAAATAAAAGCACAAACAGGGGTTAATTAACTTCGTTTTGAATTTTGCTACAGAATTTTTTTTGTGGCGGGGAAAAACAAAGTTTCTTTTACTGGTACAAATGCAGAAAAAGTTAATTATTCCCTGGATTAAATTGGGCAAAAGAATTGACAGCCGGAAATTACTGCTTTTTAGCGTGTTACAATTGGTGTTTTCTCGTACACAACAAGAGAAAAAATTTTAATTAACCTTCGCTTTTGGGAAATTTTGTACAGGGGAAAAATTTTATTTTTTTGGGGGTGAAAAAGACGGGCTATTTTTGTACCACAGCACAAAAACAACGCTTAATTAACCCCCGGATGTAAATTGCGCAAAAGAATTGGCAGCCCGGAAATACTAGCTTTTTAGGGGTTACAATTGTGTTTTCACGCTACAAACAAGAGAAAAAATTTTAATTAACCTTGCTTTTGAATTTGCTACAGGAAAAATTTTATTTTTGGCGGGAAAAAAGAGGGCTATTTTTGTACCCCAGCACAAAAAAAATGTTAATTAACCCCCGGATGTAAATTGCACAAAAGAAATTTAGAGTGGAAAAATATAGCTTTGTGCGTGTTACAATTTCGTGTTTTCTACGCTACACAACAAGAGAAAAAAAATTTTAATTAACCTTCGTTGGAATTATGCTACAGGAAAATTTTTATTTTTGGCGGTGAAAAAAAGGTCTATTTTTGTCACCCCCACACAAAAAAAAACGCTTAATTAACCCCTGGATGTAAATTGTGAAAAGAATTTAGCAACCCGGAAATCTAGCTTTGTGGTGTTACAATTGCAGTTTTTTTTGTACACAACAAGAGAAAAAAAATTGTAATTAATCTTCGCTTTGAATTATGTACAGGAAAAATTGTATTTTTTGGGGTGAAAAAGATTGTTTCTTGGAGTCACAACGCGCGAACAAAGTTAATTAACCCCCGGAGTAAATTGGCAAAAGAATAAGCGCCGGAAAACTACTGCCCTTGTAGGTGTTTCAATTGGGGTGTTTTTTGGCTAACCAAAAAGAGAAAAAATTGTAATTTTAAACTTCGTTGTGAAAATAGTACAGGGAAAAATTTTATTTTTTGGCGGTGAAAAATACGTTATTTTTTTTCACCACAGCACAAAAAAAACACTTTTTTCCCCTGGATGTAAATTGCGCAAAAGAATTGGCAGCCGGGAAAAAATACTAGCTTTGTAGCGTGTCACAAATTTGGGGTTTTCTACGCACACAAAAAGAGAAAAAATTGTAATTAACCTTGCTTGTGAATTTTGCTACAGGAAAAATTGTTTTTTTGGCGGTGAAAAAGACGGTTTCTTGGGTACAAAGCAGCAAAAACGCTTATTTTCCCCTGGATGTAAATTGCCAAAAGAATTTGGGGAGCCGGAAACTCTAGTTTGTAGGTGTTTAAAAAATTGCGTGTTTTCTACCTAACAACAAGAGAAAAATTGTAATTAACCCCCGCTTGTTTAAATTTTGCTACAGGAAAATTTTTTTTTTGGCGTTGAAAAAAAACGGTTTTTTTGTCACCCAGCACAAAACCAAAAGCTTAAATTTAACCCCTGGTGTAAAAATTTCGCAAAAAAATTGAGCAGCCAAAAAAGAAATGGTTTGTATTATAAAAACGCTGTTTTTTAAAAGAATACAAAAGGGAATGGGTTAGAGCCCCCTTTGGTATCAATGTGTGTGAGCAGTGCTTTTAAAAGTATTGCAGTAGTGGACGCACATGGCTTTGATCCAATACACCAAAAAATCAGAATAGAACATTAAGGAACAGTCTCTGGACGCTGAGAACCCACAAAAATCGCTGTATTTAAAAAATCAGTTCTTCAGTAAAATAGCCCTGGCAGCCCTTTTCCTGATCAGTCAGTGAGAGGGTATGAGCTCCCCGCGTCGCGCCCGGCTTTTTTGTGCGGTGCGTCATAGAATCCCGCCGGTCTTGATTGGCTTCATCTCTTCCATGCATGCAGGGTATGCCCTTTTTCCCCCCAGAGTGCTTTGCCCCAGTGGCCATGTGCTCGCAGCCATTTTATCAATCAAAAGCACCCTTCGTTCACCCGAAGTACCCCAAACTTCGACTTCGTTCAGAACCGAAGTTTTCCTGAAATTCTAAACGAATTCCACTTCGTTAGAATCGATTTGCCCATCTCTAATAATGACCATTGTTATGTTTGAAAGAAAAAGGGAGAAGCTGGACTACTTGGCTGGAGATATTGTATCTGAACTTGTTACTTTTATAATCTTTTGAAATAATCTGTAAAGGATCTCTTAATCTAGCTCCACTTAAAGTTCAAAACAGATGGAACAATCAGTTTATTGGAAGGTAAATGGAAATTTTTTGTATCCAAACCTTATCAATTTGTATGGGTGATCAGGATTTAAACAGAAATAAAGTGACGTAAGAAACATTTTCATATCCCAAAGCATATGCTTTTTGGAATGCTAACTTATATTAAGTAGAACACATAAAATACGGAGTTTTTTGAGATAATATCCTAGGTACATATCATATTTTGTTGTTAGTAGAACACATAAAATAGCTTAGAAAATAGTCAAGATTAGTAAATGAATTACTATCATTTTCAAGGGGATTAAATTATACTTTAGATGTAAAGAAAACCTCTTTGAAGAGCTGTATATGATGGGAGAGAAAGTAAACTATATGATATATAGGGTCACATAATTTGGAGCAGGATTTCTGAGTAAAAAGCAGAGAATATAAGGACAGGACTCCTGAAGAGGGAATAGGAGTCTTGCGTATGCCCACCACAATGAGTGGTTGACAGCTTTCTCTGTATTAGTGTCTATGAAAAGCTAACTGTCAATCACTGTATGTGGGCAAGGTCAGCAGTACTTTCAGTTTAACTGTTATATATATTTTCTCAGCTTTTTCTCTAGCAGTCCTGCTCCAAATTGTATAAACCCATATATTACAGAGCTCAGCTTCTCTCCCTTTATCACATCCTGATCTCATAAACCACTTGACAGGTTCCTATTAGTGAAACAGATTAAATGGAACCGATTACATTTGAAATGCATTCCGACCTGTCTGCATCATATTACAGAGTAAAAGTATCTTAGCAGATTGATGTACATAGTTAAGAAAAAAGACTTAATTAATTTAAACCTCTGTACTTCTTAGACTTAGGAGTTCATTAGGTGGCCTTATACAGTGACTGGCAACCTTCCCTATATGAGTGTTGATACAAAGATATTTGTTGATCCCTTAAAAGTACTACCCGCTGGCGATGTCAGGCATGGGTACATTTAAAAAAACATATTACTGGTAGTACTTATTGTTTCCTAAAAAAACTGAAATCAAACTATTCAACTCATTTTGTTCTAAAGCAATGTAATCTATTCTCTGTTGCTTTCACCATAACAACTTAAGTTTTCGGCAACACTGTGGAGAGATTGCTATTGTCTATCAGTTACACTGCTCAATTAGTATGTCTTGAAAATTAAAATTTAGGGACTCATGTATGAAAACTGTCTAAATGTAAGACTTTCCTTGATGCCCTTGTGCAATCAGAACTCACCTATCATTTTTTCAGAGCACTATATGAAATTAAAGGGGAGCTCTGATTGGTTGCTGAGGTCAACATAGAAAGTCTTAAACCTGGACAGTTTTCATACATGTGCCTCTTAGTTTCCCTATCTTAATATGCAGTTTTCATTGCGCCATATACATCACCTTTTTTGCCAATGCTGAAGTGCTGAAGTTTTTAACAATACCAAAAAACTTTGCTGATTACAATTTTGTGTTCTATTAAAAAGTAAGATCCACACAGATCTTGTTTTTTTAATTTGCAGAGAAATTGAATTGAAACAGGATTCAATAATATTGCATCCTGTTTCAGACATAATTTTGAAAAAAATCAAAGATACACAGCATGTTCAAATGACATAAAAACATGATGTAAAACACATACAACATGTACTGTACAAAACACTAGTTTTAAACTGTAACCAATTCTAGCACCCTGTTTTAAAAGCTGAATTGCAGAGCAATAATTTGACTCTAGATGACTTTAGATAGACCAAGTATGTTTATCTAGATTATTAACTTGTATTTGGAAATTTGTATCTAGTCCCTGCTCAACGGTAAAACTAAACTGTTAAAAATAGAATAGAAAAACTACATATTCTAAAACGACAGATCAATTGCAGAGCTGTTCCCTTGTTCAATAAGTGTAATTACCTCAAAGTATCATTTAAAGTGTAATATTTGGCCATTATCAAGCAGTGGTTTGTATGCTGACCTAGCAAGGTCATAATAATTTATGTCACAAGTCTCATTTTTACCATTATAATAATGAAGTAGTTTAAAAGTACAAAGAAAATATGAAATATGTACAAGAGTTAAATTGTGAAAACTAGCTATTTTCTCTCTCAACAGAATTTCATTAGTCTAACACCTTTGCGGTGTCAGACATTGGATCTTGTCATGTACATTAATTTCCTTTTCAACAAGCATTATCAGCATACAATAGAAATCAATATAATGAATGACTGATAGCAAAGCTGTGCCTATAAATGAATAATGAAAAAGATCCTAAATAAAAGCAAATGATGTGCTTTATTTATTACGTGTCCAAAGCTCAATTATGAATCAGCTTATGAAAAGTAAATTATAAAACATCAATTACCAATGTTATTCTAGTCGACTAGCAGAAAAGGAAGGACATTAAGACTCAAAGCATCCTATTTTTTAAAGAAAATGATTCCTAGAGAATATTTGTAGTTAATCTCAAAGGTTGTTTGCATTTTTTTTTTTTTTTGTTGTCCTTGAGACTGGCTTCGGTGTGTGTTTTATACCTTATTCCTGCTATGTACCAAGGATGTTTAGACCTTTTTCCAGCTATGTACTAAGAATGTTATAATCACTGATATCCAAGTTTCAGGCAGTGGACACAAGCAATTAAAGGAGATGTCCATTTTCCCTTTTTTTTAATGTGCACTATGGTTCTGAGGATGGAGATAAATAAAAAAACCATTCTCACATTTAAACTCACATTCATTCGAGCAACACATCTCTTGTTAGTTCTGTTGTCTTCTGACTTTGGGCAAGCAGAATGCCACGGCTGCAGCCACTAACTCAAGAATAATGACATCAAGCAGGTCACATGACTGCTACTGCCAATCAGGAGCTGCAGCGATGATGTTCCTTTTGGCTAGAGTGGAAAGACAACAGAAAGCCACCAGAGGACTGAGGTCCATAGCTGAAACAAATGTGAGTTCAGAAGTAGTAATTTGTTTCATTTTTCCATATTCTAAAAAACCTGTCAGCACGGTGAAAAAGTGAAGCTGGGAAATTTATATTAGAAACTGTGGGTCAATCAATG
>JAODAL010077833.1:0-13129 GCA_025379985.1 Phyllomedusa bahiana
AAACCTGGCTTAAGGGGTAACCTTGATAAAGGGGGCACTACCTGGTAAAAGGGGTACTACCTAAAAGGGGGGCAACACCTGGCAAAAGGGGGTATACCTGGATAAAGGGGGCTACTACCTGGCTATAAGGGGTACTACCTGCATAAATGAGCTATTACCTGGCTATAAGGGGCACTACCTGGCTATAGGGGGCACTACCTGGCTAGAGGGGGCATCTACCTGGCTAGAGGGGGCAACAACCTGGCTTTCTTCCAGAGTCGTTATGCAGTTAGGCAGAGTGGGTGTGGCTTTTCGAAGGGGCGTGGCGCACCAACAAGATGGGCGTGATCATGCAATTTTTTTGCTGCATAGTGCGCCGCCCCTTCGAGTCTCCCACTTTCAAAAGTTGGCAACTATGCAGTAAATCCAGACCAATATAACCCAACAATATACAAAGACCAAATAATACCGCCACATGTCACTACGTATGGTGACTAACATCACTATAATGTTACTGACCAAACCATAATACTAAAGCCGATATTACCAATAACCACAATATACAAAGACCAAGTTATACAGCCACATCATCACCACATAAATCCAAAGATGCAGAATAATGCCACAATACGGTTACTGAATATAACACCAATATTACCACCATACAGTGACCATATAGGGGGACAGGTATGAAAACTGTCTAGTTTTTAGACTTTCTTTGTTGCACATAGCAACCAATCAGAGTTCCCCTTCATTTTTTCAGAGCACTATAAAGGGGAGCTCTGATTGGTTGCTATGGACAACAAAGACAGTCTTACACCTAGGCAGTTTACCTACATATGGCCCATAGTGGTAGATACAACAACTGTACACAGTATAGTTACATTTATTGAGTCACAGGTGACGTCGTCTGATAAGTCGTTCACTTTCTATTTTCTTCTCCATCTGGTCCAGGCCACCTTGAGGATTTCTCCTGGACACCACTCATCCCTGCAGAATTCACAAAACAAACTCCTGAGACTCATAGTACCACCTGTACACTCCCCCTATGAAAAATAGGGTAGGTAAGTAGATAGTGGATCCCCGTAGGTAGGTAGCCAAGTAGAAGGCCCTCGTAGGTAGAGGGAGAACTTGAGTGGTGCCCCACATGGAGGAAAATTGAGTGGTCCCACTTAGCCACCGCTTGCAGCCCCACTCAAGTTCCCCCAGCCCTGTGGGGCCACACAGGTTTGGTGAGGGGCATTGAGTAGGTCCCCAAAAATCTTGAGGACCTTGAGCAGGGCCCCACAACATTCAGGGGCCTTAGACTGGGCCCCACATCATTTAGGGGCCTTATACGGTGCCCCACAACATTTAGGAGCCTTATGCAGGGCCCCACAACATTTAGGGGCCTTATGCAGGGCCCCACAACATTTAGAGGTCTCATATGGGGCCCCACAACATTCAGGGGCCCCACAGTACTGGGAAGTGTCCTGGCATCCCTGTTGAAAAATAGGGGCCAGGCACTGCTGTCCTCCTTCCTCTGGCCGGGACATTGACAAATTAATTCAGTGAGTCCCGCCCCGTGCGCAGCGTGACTCGCAGCGTGCCCCCCCCAGCAGCGCATGGCCCCAGTCACACACAGCGGCGCAGGCGCCGCGTTTGCACACATCTACCACGATTGTGAAGCAAGGGGGCTGTACCTGCCGCCGATGGCGGGCCCCCTTGCTTCACAATCCACCTAAACGCTTCCTCAAGGGGAGGAAGCGTTTAGGCGAAACGCGCGTCGGGGCAGGGCATCCCTCTACACTCAGGTCAGCCGATTGGCTAAGTATGTTATCCTATGCATTGTCATTGTATTAAAATTTTCTTGGTCTGGACACTATGTAGGCTGGATTTCCTTTGTTGTGGGTGGTGATAGTCCTTGTTAGTTGGGTGGTGTTGTATTTTTGTGTTTATGTATTTCTGATACTACTTTTTTTATTATTTGGTTATACAATAAAAATTAATTTTTTTACCTTAAGGTCTTTGGTTTTGGTTTGTCAATTTCTGTGAGTGGAAGGAAATTTCTCAATTTTGTCTTGTAACGTGGATCAAGGAGGGTGGCCATCAAGTAATCACTGTTCATTTTTATTGCCTTGATGCGTTGATCATGTTGCAGGTAATGTAGCATCCAAGCACTTGTGTGTGAGATGTTGCCAGGATCTCCAAAGCCTCATGGTCGAGGGGCCTCTTCCTCCTGTAATCTGTTCCAACCTCTTACCACTGAACGGTAATCATTACCGGTGGTGTCCACCCCTGTCTTCTCATCCTCATCCTCCTCCACTTCCTCATCCTTACCATCACCAGAGCCCTGTCTAGCCTCATGCACTCTACTCTGTGAGCTGAACTGACATCCTGCACCTACCCTCGACCTAGAACCACCGTCTAAAGAAGATCTATACTATTGTAAAACAGTGGGGCGTTCTACATCCTCCGGCGAGTAAGGTTCTGTGTCCACCTCCTCCTCATCCATCCTCGTCCCACTGGTGGGACCTGTTGCCACAGAGTGCCTAACGCTTGTTCCAGTAAAAATATAACCAGAACGGTCATGCTGAAAAGGGCATCGTCCCGACTGACCATTTTGGTGGCCTCTTCAAAACTGCCAAGGATGGTGCAGAGATCCTTCACTTGTCTCCACTGTCTATGGGTCAACACCCCAAGGTCCGCACCACTGCTAGTCAGGCCATGAAACATTTCATACTGTATAATGGCATTACGCTGCTGCCACAATCGCTGGAGCATGTGGAGGGTAGAAATCCAGCGTGTTGCCACATCACATATCAGACGGTTGACGGGGAGGCCCAGATCGCGCTGCAATGCTGCCAGTCATGCCGAAGCAGGGTGCAAATGCCGGAAGTGGGAGCTAAGACCATGAGCTTTCCTCAGCAGACAATCAAGACCCGGGTAATGCTTGAGAAATTTCTGCACAACCAGGTTCATGACATGTGCTAGGCAAGGTGTGCGTAAGTCTACTGATCTTAAGGGCAGCAAAGAGATTGCTTCCGTTGTCGCACATCACCTTTCCTGTCGCCAGCTTCTTATCGCCCAGTCACTGGTTGGTCTGAGTGCGCAGAGCCTTCCACAGCTATTGACCTGTGTGTTGACAGTCTCCAAGACAAATTAATTTGAGACAGCCTGGTTTCTCTTGGCACGTGATGCTACTTGTCGAGGTTGGGGATCTGGACTCTGCACCATCCCAGCAGTGTTGAAGAGTGTCAGCCGAGACTCATAACCAGAGGCACTGTCATCTACCAAACTCACCTAGTGAGCAGTCAGTGAGATGTAATGCCCTTGACCGTGCTTACCAGTCCATGTGTCTGTAGTGAGATGGACTTTGGTGGACACAGATGCAGCCAACACGCTGGAGATCTTTTCTGCAACGTGGCGGGCCAGGGCAGGGACAGCTTTTCTGCCGAAGAAATGCCTGCTCAGCATCTGATATTGGGAGCATGCCATAGCCATGACATAGTGGAACCCAACTTAGTCCACCAGGCGGAAAGGCAACATTTACACGGCCAACAGCCAGGCAATGCCAACAGTCAGGCTTTTGGCTTTGGGATGGTTGGGGTAAAAGCATTTATTATGCTCCCACACCTGGTACACAGAAGGCTGGCTGCTGTACGGCGTCTAATCTAGTTGAACCGGAACCTCCATGTTCCCCATTGCCATGTTCTCACTGCCACCAGTGGTACTTCCGCCTAATCTTGTGGATCCGGAACCTTCAAATTCCCCATTGGCATGTTCTCGCTGCCACCAATGGTACTGCCATCTAATCTTGTCCAGCCTTTAGAGGCGTAACTTGAAGTTTTTGGGCCCTGGTGCAAAAAGAGAAATGGGGCTCCTGCCAGTTACCATGTGACATTTCCAATACTGGTGTCTTCTTATGTGTCAAAGGGGCTTTTGGGCCCCTCAGGATGCAGGGCCCCGAACCAGCTGCTACTGCTGCACCTCCGATAGCTAAGCCCCTGCTTGCAAGCAATCCTCATCTTTTCAGTTAGCCATTGAAAGGAATGAAGTATTTTAGCCTCTCAATGTTTTTCTGTCACTCTTAGAGCCAGATTTTCTTCACTAAGTTGTTATACCTATCCAGTTTACTGTTATGGATGGTAATTACAGCTTTTCCTCACCTGTATAGGTATAAAAATTAATCTGAACATCTTCTCCCATTGACTTTAATGGGGTTCAAGTTTAAAGTTCGAATCAAACTTCGAACTGAACGCCTCTGAGTTCGAGGTTCGACTCAAACTTGAACTATTTAGGGTTTGCTCATCACTACTATTCACTGCTGCTTTTAAGTAAGTGGACTGCCGTGAACAGTTATCAGTTTTATTAAACAGCCAGCACATGCCTAGTGTGAAGCAATATCAGTCCTGAGCCCACTTTATACTCCACAGTTGACATCATAAAGTTCAAGTATGTCAATGTCGGAGAGGGGTTAATCATATTGAAATGTGCTGCATATAAAATGCTTGCTGAGTTGAACTATTGAAACTGCATTTATCATGTTTTGTGTACAAACTTTTCAGCATACATGACACTGTTTTCCTGAGCTGCAATGGTCACTTTAGAAATTGTGGATTTCTCCCTCAACCAGTTCAGATTTTAAACTCAGTGATGATTGAAGCATTCTTGCTAAGAACTGTACCTCATAGAAGACAAATCAGAGCAGCCTGACCTAGAAGGCTTCTTAAACAGCAAAGACTGTAATGTCTGAATTGGGTAGCTTTCCTTAGTAAAGTGATTTTATATAATACAAAGCAGCAGGAAAATCTTTGAGTAAAACTATCCTTAAATGTATTAAATTAGTAAATAGATGTCTGGAAGAGTTTTTATTTTCAAAGGCTTGAAAGTTTGTTAAACCTCCAGAATTTTTTATATTACAAACTACATCAGATTTTCACAAATTTTTCCGAACAGAAGATTAAGAGAACCAATATCAGACTAGGTCATCTGTTTATTGAGAAAATTATCTAATATCCTCTGTGAGTGGCAAAAGTATGTGAACCTTTAGGGTACTTTCACACAGTGCATTTTTGGTGTGTTTTTGTTTTTGCAGAAATGCACAGCATTAATTGATAGATGTTCTTAATGGTGCTTTCCCATGGAGCACAGCAATTAATACTGCACATTTCTGCACAAAAAATGCATCAAAAAACGCAAAAGAGATTTCTGAGAATCCCAGTAAGGGTACTTTCACACAGTGCGTTTTTTGATGCGTCTTTTTCTTTTTTTGGTGTGCTGTACAAAAGAAAAAAAAACGCACCAAAAACGCACTGTGTGAAAGCACCCTTAAAAACTTATTGATGCTCACTTATTGATGGTACAAAAGGTTACAAGATCTTTTACTCCTCAAATTCACAGACAGACTGTGCACACATGGGGGGAATTTAAGATCATTAGTACCCTTTCCAGTGGTCGGCCAACATAGGTCATGAAAGAGCAAGACATATAATAATCTGCAAGGTCTCAAAGGAACCGATGTAACCTTTAACCAACTAAAAGTTTTTCTTACCATTAGCTAATAGCAATATTCATGAGTCCACCATCAGCAGGACATTGAAAAACAATACAGTGCATGGCTGGATTGCAAGGAGAAAGCTGCCACTCTTCAAAAAAAATATTGCTATCTGTCTGCAGTTAGCTTAAGATCACCTGGACAAGCCAGAAGGCTATTGGAATAGTGTTTTGCACATGGATAAGACCAAAATAGAACTTTTTTGTTTAAATGAGATGTTTGGGGAATGGTAAACCATGCATGACCCCATGCAGCGCCTATCTCCCCCCACCCCATCTTCCTCCAACCAACGGACCTGTTACCACCCCACTGCGCCAATTCTTTCACCCAACCTCGAAAAAGGACAGAGACAATAGTTGGATGAAATGGCCACAGCGGCCGTTTTATTAACATAAATACAAATATACAAAACATAATCCGACTGTAGGTATGCACCCGCATACCTCTGTCCCATCAAAACCCAATGGATACTCCAAAACTTTATCCGTAACCATGGGGCTGAGGTCCTTGGATCTAACTTAGGTCTGGCGGAAAGCCCGATGTTCCGATCTCCTTTACCTTGCCCTCAGCCGTCACCCCCGACTCAAGGGCACCAAAAGCCACCTCAGGTGGTTACCACTCTCCTCCAGCTCTTATGGACACCGGCATGCTGAGCCCCCGCCTTCGGTAGACCATTCCTCCTAGGGCCACCAATCAAGGGGTGACCAGATTCTATCTGCCTCCCCCACCGATTTCCACAAACTCCATGGACCCCACCCCCCTGTACAAAAAGATACCCTTTTTTAACAATAAACCACCGAACTTGTTTCCCCCCAAAAAATAAGGGGTGGGGGGGACGCTTCTGCCGCCGCACTTCTGATCCCCTGTTTCCCCGGCATTGCGGGGGTTTAAAATACCCCCGCCCCAACCGGAAAGGGAGGCACATCACCCACGTCGCAGGGGCGGGCCATCGCGAGGGGGGGGGCTATCACGGGGGGGGGGGGGGGGACGGGGGCGGCGCGCCGGGTCATGCGGGGGGCCTCCCCTGATCTCGGCTCCGCCTATGGTCCGGCCCCGTTCTTTCCAGCTTAAAACCCTCATACCATCTGTGAAATACAGTATGGTGGTGGTAGTTTCATTGTTTGGGCCTGTTTTGTTACAATTGAGTCAGGTCAAATAGCATAACATAACAGAATATAACTAATATTTCTATAAAATTCTGTTATCTGGGTTGAGTTTATCCAAAACCAGGGATGAAAAGAAAAAAACATTAATCTAGTTGCAAGCTTCTAGAACACCCCAATTTGCTGAAGCATAAGTGTAAAGTGTACTTTTTATACCCACATCCCTCTATGCTTCCCGACAGCCAGTCAAAATTTTTTGGATCCTCTTTTTTTCTGCTCCATCCTCCAAGAGCCATAACTTTTTTATTTTTCCATCACAAAAAAAAGAGGACTTTTTTATTGGGAAAAAGGGATCTTTTCCGTTGCATGCTTGTATCATTTAGGTGTTAAAGTATGCGGTTTTAAGTCTCCTTGTGGTGCTACCTACAAAATGCAAACCCACACTCGTACAAGTGGTAAGTAAACCCACTGAGGGGAATTTTCAATTAATAAATTCGAATAGTAAATTCCTTTGTTGCGACATTATGGGAAACTTTTCCCTGATTACAAATCCACAGACCTGCAGGATTACCCACATTTGTAAAACCCCCTTGAATTTCACCCCATTTTTGTTTGGACCTTTTATTTAATTGATTGGGGGTAACTACCCCTATATACGAGATTTTCGGTGACCACCTGAAAGCCCCTAGCTAAAATTTTCATTTAAAAAGGGGGTCCTCAATAATATGGGTAGATGTTTTTAAATAATTTTCCTGATAGCCTAAAAATTGAGTGCTATGATCAATCCAAAAAATTTTTTTTTTTATTTTAGCAGGGGACCTCGATTTTTCCTATTTGTGCTTTTCGGGAAAAAAAGAAGTTTGTCTCTTTTCTTCTCCTGAACTTTAGTGAGTGCCCTTCTAGAGCCCCAAGGGGGGGTAACCCCCCTGGAAAGTCTATTGAATAGCCTTAACTCAGCGGAAAAATCATCCAATTTGGAAAAATTTCTCAGGGCTCGGGTCTTTTCACCTACGGGTATACCCTTGTGGGGGGGGGGGGAAGCTCCGATGGTGCAATTTGTATTGCTGCCGTCATTTGCGGTAGGTGCGAGTAAATCTTTTGTCCCCACGTTACCCCCCAGCACAAGATCAAGAAATTGGATGGTGTCCCTATTAAATTGATGCACAAACCTCAAATTAAAGGGATTATTTTCAATAAAAAAGAAAATGGGGGATGGCAGATACATTGCCCCTCCCAAAAAAAGAGAAGATCGTCAATGTATCTGCCATACCAAAATAAAGCCGGGAAAAATGGGTTTTTGGGGGGTGTAGAGTAGGGCCCCTCCCCCCAGGGCCCTGACAAATTTAAACCAAGGAAGGTGAGAACTTCGCCCCCCTCACACCCCCTTGACCCAAATAAATCCATGTTTAAAAGGAAAAAAAAAATTTTGTGTCATAAGGAAATCTGTTGTCAACAAAAAGAAATTTTTGTAATTTTTTCAATAAGCCCCGTGATTATTAGGGATACTCCAGTGCGGGAGCTACACGAGTGGAATAGAGTAACAACGCTTCCACTGCAACAAAGCCATGACATGCCCTGGTCCCCCCCAAAATTTTTTAACCTACATAGGACATCCCCGGGTTTCCCGAGTTGGGGTTGGGACGATAGTTACCATGGCTGAGATGACAGTTAGCCCCTGGCACAAACTCTCCAGCAAGAGCCAAAAGCCCGACACAATGGGCCTCATGGGGGGGTTTTCAAAATCCCTTTTGGACTTTCGGCAAGCCATAAAGATAGGCATCACCGGGTGTTTTACCTAATAAATCCCTTGTTTTTGGGTAAGAAAACCTACCAATCCCTTCCCAATAGGGGAAACCATTTCCATCATGTAAGCTTTTTGGGGTCCGAGTGAGTTTGAATAGTTTCGTGTCCATAAGATAGATTGCAAGTATCGCAATATTTTGCTTACCAGGGCCCCACTGTGCCCCCCTTTTTCACCTTTTTTTAATTAATTCAAAGTTTTTATAAGTTTTCGGAGCAATTTGTTCTCGATGATCTAAGTTGGCAAATTTACGACTGGGGGGCAAGGTGGTGGCCAAAAAAAACATACACCATGTGTGCAGGGGTTTTATTTTTATGACGTCCAATCCTCGGTATAAATTATGTGTTATCTGTATTTTGCAGGTTGATTTTATTCCGGTGATACCAAATATTTAGGGTTTTTGGTATCTTTTAGTACTGTAAAAAAATGCATTCTCTGTTTCTTAAATTTGCGCTGCAGTGCCATTTTTGTGACCAATAACTTTTTAGTTCTTCCACTTATGGACCTCAGTGAGGGTGCATTTTTGGGATCTGAAGTGTAGTTTTAATTGGTACCATTTTGGGATATATTCACCTTTTAGATCACTTTGTATTACAATTATTATAGCATGCGAAATGATCGAAAAAACACAATTTGGGCATTTGAAATTTTTCTTCTATCATGTTCAGCGTAAGCGATAAATGATGTTACATTTTAATAGATCAGACTTTTATGGATGTGGCGATACCAATTATTTGTAACTTTTTTTTATTTGTAACATGCCAAAAGGGGGTGATTTGAACTTTTAGTTATTTCTTTGTTTTTTACTTATAAAATATGTTTATTGTTTTTTTTACTTTGAAATTGAGTCCCACTACGGTACTTTACCACTAGGGGCTTGATTGCTTGTACACCTTTCTGCATTATATATACAATGCAGGAGGGTGTACAGGCCAGGGCCGGACTGGGAATAAAAATCAGCCCTGGCACAAAGCCCCCAGCACCCCCACAACAATTCCACTTAAAAAATTTCCCTTTTCTCGCACCTCGCCACTTTCTAAAATAAACTACACTATAAAGCTGTTTTCACGTGGAGCATTTTTTGATGTGTTT
Source organism: Phyllomedusa bahiana (assembly GCA_025379985.1). Classification (NCBI taxonomy): domain Eukaryota; kingdom Metazoa; phylum Chordata; class Amphibia; order Anura; family Hylidae; genus Phyllomedusa; species Phyllomedusa bahiana. Next base: position 9,512 of record JAODAL010077833.1, read on the forward strand.
TTGGTTTTTTTTTGTGCAAAAAGGCAGAGCGTTAAGCTGTACATTTCTGCAAAAAAAAACGCATAAAAAATGCCCCAAAAAACCCCCGTGTGAAAGCAGCCAACACACAAGCAAGAAAGAAAAGTGGGAGAAACCCCCTCGTCACAGAGTCAGTGTGCCTTGCTTACAACCCGGGGAAAACCCCCACACGACACTACATAAGCCCCAAACAAAACCTACAACCCCACCAATCACATCCCCCGCGTCGGGTCACCATCACATGAACCGGGGACGATTCAACACGAAGTAAAAGACCCCGACAGCGGGGATACGGGGAGATGTCATCTCTTAGGGATTGTTCCTTCACTTTTTTCCCCCATTGCCCAAAAACCTCCATGCGTCTTCCCGGGATGAGCGCCCCTTCCCTTTTTTTCCCCGTCCATACAGCTGCAGTGTCTTTTCTTGTGTCACTCTCGCCCCTGTAGAATTTCCACAAGTACTTTTTAGACCCCTCTCTTTTCCAGCACTTTTCCTATCAATTCCCCAAACAGCGTATTTTAGACCCAAAAATTAGAAAAAAAAATGCATAAAGTGGCATGTAAATGGGTTAGCCGCCATTAGGTAGGTTAACGGGCCCTCCTCCTTTAAATTTGGTAGGAGACGGGGGGGGGGGGGGCCCCCCTTTTAATTTATTAGGTACTGGGGCTGCCCCCAGAAACCCACCAGGTAGCGGGGGGGCTCCCCCCAGTAACCAGCCAGGACTGGGGTCCCCCCCAGTAACCCCAGGAGCGGGGGCTGCCCCAGAAAACCACCCAGGTAGTGGGGCCCCCCCATAATCACCAGGTATGCCGTAATTAGTCAGCTAGGGCCAGTATGGGGCGAGGGCCTTTTGTAGCCAGGCAGGCCCACTATAGGGGGGCGGGCCCAGTATATGGGGCGGGCGGGCTAGTATATAGACAGGCAGGGCCGTATATCAACAGGGCCACTTATAGGTAGACAGGGAAATTAAATAGGCAGACAGGGCGGGGTAATAGGCAAAAAGGGGCAGGTATATGGCAGCAGGGCGGTATATAGGTAACAGGGCAGGAAAGGGTAACAGGCATGAATGTAACGGGGCAGTATATAATAGACAGGGCAGTGATAAGTAAAGGGGCAGATAAAATAGACAGGGCAGTATTTAGGTAAAAGGGGGCTTATATAGGAGATAGGGCCTTATCAAAGTAGACAGGGCATTTTTAAAGGTAACGGGAGTATATGGGTAGACAGGGCAGTCTATAGGTAGAGGGGGTTTGGGTAGTTTAAAAAAAATAACGAAAACCAATACTTACCTTGTCTCTGCTTCCTTTGTGTTTTCCCCCGGAGGGGGCCCGCGGCAGCGTGTGCAGGCGCGGGCGGGGGCCCGCGCGATGACGTCATCACACGCGCACCTGCCCCCGGCCTCCTGGGAGCTGAACAGCGGTCAGTAACCCCGTTCGCTCGGCCGCGCTTTACACCGGCGGGGGAGGCGGCGGCCGTGAGGGTGCTGGCGGGGGTCGGGAACCCGGCCGTGCAGCCGTGTGGCATGGGGGGCCTGTCGGTCCCCTGCCACAGGGGTCAGGTCGCTGATGCGACCCCTGTAGTGCGCCACAGACCGGCGCCCTGTGAGCAGTCCGGGCCTGGTACCGGCAGTCCCCTACTTACAACGTTCTGACTTACATCTGTCTCCTAGCTACAAATGGGGCTTTTTGGGGCATCGGACTGTAGTTCATGTTCCACAGCAGATAGTAGCTGTGGAACGACAAGTTCCAGCATACCACAGAAGCACATGAGGTGAAACTGAGGTGAAATCTTCTTAAAAGAGGCAAGTAGCAAACAATGTAAAAACCCCTTTCCCCGCACTATCCCAAAAATAAAAAAAACATTTTTTCGGGGTTACGTTTAATAAATATACCTGTTCTGACTTACATCCACAATCAATTTAAGAACAACTCTAGAGTCCCTATCCTGTTCGTAACCTGGGGACTGCCTGTATTAAGATGGATTCTATTACTTCCTTACGCCCTTATCATGGCAGCTATGGAAGTCTTCATTAGGTTTGTAGATGCCATGGTAAAGGATCCACATCTCGCAGGGTGTCGTTCAAAGGACCTTATGAACATCATGACATATTCATATGTCATGTCAGTAAGGGAAACATACAAGCATACAACTTTGGTATTTGTTAACTTATTAATGTTAGCTAAAAATCGTTTTGGGAAAAGCAGAATGGGATTCTAGAGAAGGGTTGTTGACCCAAGGGATTTTTATTGATTGTCAGATTGGAGTTGGGAATTAATTTTTTCTCTTAAATGAGGATAATTGGCTTCTACCTCATGGGGGAGGGGTTTGCCTTCCTCTGCATCAACACTATAGCACAGAACTGAATGGATGTCTGTCTTTATTCAGCCTCACAAACTATTTAACTATGAGGAAAAAAGAATTTTGGGAAATGCAAAAATATTGTTTTTGGGCACTCTCTTAAACCCAGTAAAACACTATATATAGCATGCAATTTGAAAGGGACAATGACATAAAATAAAAGGGTTACTTTAAAAATACTTTTTTTTGGTATATAAATTCACTGTGCTACATTCATCTTTTGGGGGAGGTACATAAACATGTCAGTCACATAATTAATAAGCAACTTTCTCTTGCAATGTTACTAACAAACAAATTAGTCTATATTGTTGCTCTATAATGATGAGAGAAGGTCTTGATCCCAGTATGCAGGGGTTAGTACATAGCAAAGGGGGTTTCTAAAAAGGAAAAAATTGGTGACCCAGGAAAAAGGCCCCCTTTCTATTTTGTTTTACATTTGCTGGTTTGCTTTTTTTTGGCCCAGCTTTCTGTTCAAATTTTCATACAGTTTGCAGCATTCCGAGCTACATGACTGCAGACTGATCAGAGTGCCCCTTCCACAGCCCAAAGAGCCTACAATAGGCACCTGAGTTAAAGGGGTTGTCTCACTTTCAAGGATTTTCTTGTTATTAAAAGTTGAAAAATTTATTTTCGGGCAAAAATTGAAATCGGGGAAAATTTTTTTTGTTGATCCGAAATTTTTTTTTTCATGCGATAATTTAGGTTAAAATCTGTGCAACATCTATTAAGATGCGCCATTTTCGGCGCTTCCTGTCATTTTTGGGGGCCCGCAAAAAAGCTTACAGAATTTTGAGCAGGGTGAGATGTTGTGCGACGGGCATGACTGGGTGGTAAAAGGTTGCGATTGGCTTTGGGAAAAATCACATGACCCTCGTTTTTAAAATTTGAAACAGCCCTTCCTTTTTAGCCTCAAATGTCCTTTAGCGTTTAGAGCAGAAGGAAAGTGACCCCTGCTTGCGTCCAAACAAACTCAGCCCAAATTTTTTATATTTTCTTTAAAAGAGAAAAAACCCCTAATTTTTTAGTGTGTTTCCTTTCAATTTAGTTAGATTAGAGGATTGGAAGATTTTATGTAGTTAGGGGAGAATTTTAAAAAGGGGCATCTACCGCTGTAAAAGTCCGGGGGGGGGGGGGAGCGGAAGGGGGGGCCCCCGCGGGGGCGAACACAGACAAGCTCTATAAAAAAATACTGGATAAAATTTACCAAGACTTAGTGTAGACATTGCAATAGTTTATTATTAA
>JAODAL010077834.1:0-13129 GCA_025379985.1 Phyllomedusa bahiana
ATGTCTATTTTAGTTAGGTAGGTCTGTTCTGAGGTCTTTAGTAGTTTTGGGTTCTTGTCTGGGGTCTACATTAGTTTTGAGGTGTGCAATATTTGTAATACAAATGACAAAATATATACAGTCCAGATGCATTATCACTAGAGATGGGCGAATTGATTCTAACGAAATGGAATTCGTTTAGAATTTCAGGAAAACTTCGGTTCTGAACGAAGTCGAAGTTTGGGGTACTTCGGGTGAACGAAGTGTGCTTTTGATTGATAAAATGGCTGCAGCACATGGCGCTACATGGGGCAAAGCACTCTGGGAGGAAGAAGGGCATAGCCTGCATGACATGTGCAGAGGTGAAAGCCAATCAGAGACCGGCGGGATTCTGTGACGTCACCGCACTATTTTAAGTCCAGGCGCGATTGCGGGAGCTCACACTCCTCTCACTGTACTGATCGGGGAAGGTGCTGCCGCGGCTGATTGTTACTGAAGAACTGATTTTTATACAGCGATTTTTTGTGGGGTGTCACAGCTTGTCTCAGAGACTGTTTTCTTTTAAAACGTTCTATTTCTGATTTTGTGGGGTATTGGATCTGAAGTCCAGTGTGCGTCCAATGCAGCTGCATATACATTTTAATGCTATCTGCTCACAGCAAAATTGAATATCCAAAGGGGGACTTAAGCTTTTTCCCTGTTGTATTCATTTAAAGAAACAGCGTTTTTACAATACAAAAAAAACCCCCTTCATTTTTGGCTGCTAAATTTCCCTTTTGCCAAATTTTACATCCGGGGGTTAATTAAGCGTTGTTTGCTGTTGTGGTCACTAAAAGAAACCGTCTTTTTCACCGCCAAAAAAAACATTTTTCCTGCAGCCTAATTCAAGCTAATGTAATTACAATTTTTTCTCTTGTGTGTAGCGTAAAAACACCGCCATTGTAAACACGCTACAAAGCTCTTTAGTTTGTGGTTGCTCAATTGTTTTTGGCGCAATTTACATCCGGGGGTTAATTAATTTCGTTGTTTTTCGTTTGTGGTGACAAAAATAAACCGTCTTTCACCGCCAAAAAATAGATTTTTCCTGGAGCCTAATTCACAGCAAAGGGTTAATTAAAATTTTTCTCTTGTTGTGTAGCGTAGAAAACACGCCATTGTAACACGCTACAAAAAATCGTAGTTTGTGGTTGCTCAATTGCTTGGCGCAATTTACATCCGGGGGTTTAATTTAAGCGTTGTTCTGCAGTTGTACTCAGAAAAAGAAACTTTTTTTTTTCACCGCCACAGAAGAAATTCTGTAGCATAATTCATTCCGAAGGTTAATTAAGCCTGTTTGTGCTTTTATATTCAGTAAAAAAACACAGAGTTTTAAATGGCACATACAAGTCCATTTTTCCTGCCCATTTGTGGAGCGCAATTTATATCCAAGGGTTAGCAAGCTTGTTACTGGGTTCATTTGGAGTCAAATACAGGGTGTGTATTTATCATATACAAATTTCTTCATCAAACAGTGTCTGTACATTTTAGAACAAAAAGTATGTCAGACAGAGAGGTGGCAGGCTCTTCACCTGCGAGTGGCAGGGCACAAACATTCCGGGCCAGGTCGCAGCACAGCAAGGGGACGTCGCAGCAGGGGTCACTCGGTGAGGCCAAAACCTGCCGCTGTAAACTAGCGGCTGTGTGTTGTTTCAGCAAACCCAAGGGTTTTGATTGGTTGACTAGGTCATCCTCTTCCTCCAGATGACATCTGACAACCCAGCCAAAGTCGGTGGGGAATTTCAGACACAACCCATATTTTTGGCATGGCCAGGGGGGGGGGTCACGGCCCTCACCTGTCCTCAACCCGCCTCTGTCCCATCCGGTTCCCTCAGCCAGAGATCTACATTGTGGTCTGGGCTCCACTATATAGCGAGGATGAACAATTTGAGGAGGGCAGTCAGCAGCTACTTGGCAGCGAAGAAATGGGGCCAATATCCCCTGCTTCTTGCAGTAGGCGGCAAAGTATAGATGTTGAGAGTGGCATGGGAGGTTATGTTGTAAGGGGTCAGCCTCTGCATAAAGACCGGTGATGAGGACAGCAGTGACGATGAAACACAAATAGATGAAGATGTAGCCGACCACACTTGGGAGCCGGGTGAGGCAAGGGCTTCATCATCGTCAGGAGAAGAGGGCGTCAGCTTGCACGTCAGGCAGCGGCGCAGCCAGCAAGTGGGTAGTGGGGCCCGTGAGTCAGCATGTTTAGCAGCAGTTTGTGAGGTCGGGACCCAAAGCGGTCACGGGGTAAAAAACCCGCTTCGCAGGTCCAAGAAAGTAGCGGCACGGGGGGCTCAGCGAGCGCGGCGGCAGTAGTCACTCAGTCCGGAGCGTTGGCGGTAAAATCCGATACCCCGGCGGTGTGGAAAGTTCTTTGCTAAGACACCGGAGGAGCCGAATAGGGGTATATGAAAAATCTATAGCAGAAAGTGAAGCGTGGCCAGGGAGCTAACGTTGGCACCCAGGGCCCTGCGTCAACAAAATGCAGCGTCACCATCCGGTGGCCTGGGAGAAACGTTGGTCAGATGTGGTGGTCCATCCTGCCGCCGCAGCAACAACAGCAGCAGCACCCCAGTGGCACGCATGCCATTGCAGCCAGCAAGGCTCCACCACCTCTGCATACGGGAGCTGTTTCTCTTTGACATCATCCCGGTACATAAGCTTCTGCTCCTCGCTACTCATGGGCGCCAGCAGTCGTTCAGCGAGGCGATTGCAAAGAGACAACAGTAGCGTCCAACCATCCTAAGGTGCAGCAGCGGGACCGTGCTCCTGTTCAAGTTGTTGGTACTGCAGTCCTCCCTTTCCAAATGGTGGACTCTGCACCGTTCAGAGAACTAAGGCTTGTGCGAGCCGAGATGGAGAGTTCCAAGCCGTAATTTCTTTTCCCAAAAAGGCAGTACCAGCACTTCATAAATATGTAGAAACAGAAGGGTGGGCCAGTCCATTGAGCTTAATGGGTTGTTCCAAGGTGACGGCAGCACGGACGTCTGGAGCTGTAACACGGTCAGGCCAGTACATGCCCTTTTAAACGCCCACTGGGTGAATGTGCTTCCCGGCCCAGGCACCCCAAAACAATTTGGACAGGAGACGCCGCTTTCTCCTCCACGTTGTCAAACTGCGGCTCCTGCGCCAATTCCGCCTCCTCCTCCTCCACCACCACCACCACCACCATTTCAGCCTCCACAAGTACGCTCCATTATACCACATGTGTAGGGCACAGTGGTGCCCACCAGTTCTACACCTGGCTTTGCTCGGCGAACGAAGTCACACAGGGGGGAACTGCTCCGCATCATGCAGCAAGAAATCGATGTGTGGCTTTCTCCGCGCCAACTGCAAAATCGGAAACCCAATGGTGACGGACAATGGGAGGAACATGGTGTCCGCGCTGCACCGAGGAGGGATGGCCCATGCGCCCTGCATGGCGCACGTGTTCAATTGGTTGTGAAAAGGTTCCTGAAGTTTTCCCACCGATCTTCAGAAGGTCTGAAAAGGGCCCAGGAAAACTGTGCTTTGCACTTCATCCATTCCTACAAAGCCAGGAACACCCTCCTCGAGTTGCAGCGGCAGAACGGCCTCCCCAACACACTCTGATATGCGATGTTTTCCACCGTTGGAATTCCGGGCCTGCACATGTTGGACCGACTGTATGAACAGTGTATGAATCCCTGTGTAACTTTGATGTCAGCCAGTGGCAGCTCATGCGTGGGCACCTGCCGTTTGTTGAGGCCATTCGAGGAGGCCCATTATTTTTCAGTCGCCAGGACTACGGGGTGAATAACGTCATTCCACTGCTTCATGCCTAGAAAAAGATGCTGAAAAATCTGGGCTGGGCAGGGACTGGAGACGTGACGACTACCATCTTCGCGGCTACATGAGTCCGGTGGGGACTGAAATGGAGGAGGGAGGAGGGCATTGAGGGAGAAGCATTGTCTGGTGAAATGAGTGGATTTTCTACCCAGGGACAAGAGAGGAGGAGCAGCTGGAGGGGGTAATGGAGATGAGGAAGATGAGGCAGATGACCCGCAAGCACCGTTGGCAGTATACAGTGGAGATGGAGGCAGGAAGCCCCTCGGAGTCACTTTTGCAGATTTGGGCCCCCCAGCATGCTGATTTGCCTGGCTAGTGACAGCCGAATAGTCACATCCGGCAGAGGGATGACTTCTGGCTCTTTCCCCCCTATTGGACCCTCGCTACCAGTCCAAAATGGGAGCCTTTTTCCCAGCTATTGAGAGGAAGACAAACTCAAATACTATAGGGAAATCCTCCGTAGTCAATTGGCCGCTGTCTATGTCGGCATCATCCCTCCTTGACAGGTTTTTGACCGGGGGGGGTTTTTCAGCGCTCACGTACTACTGCCGCGGCTGCTGGGCGAAGGTGGGGGGGTAGGGGCAGTACCAGCTCCATCAGCAGCAACCTAAGTCTGGAGTCACTGTGAGCAGCTTCCTTCCACCCGCCTAGCGAGGAGGGCAGTCCCCCAGCAGCAGCAGCAGGACCTGGCAGACCCTGAACCAACAGGTGGTGGCCTACTTGGACAGCACTCTGCCACCCCAGTTAGAAGATCCGCTGGACTACTGGGCAGCCAAACTGGATTTTGCCGCAACTTTGCCGAGTTTGCAGTGGAGAAGGGTGTCCTGCCCGGCCAGTAGTGTGGCATCAGAGCAGGTGTTCAGTGTGGCACGGGCCATCGTTACCCCAAGGAGAACCCGCTTGTCCCCGGGAAATGTGGAAAGACTGACCTTTTCAAGATGAATCAGGCGTGGATCGGCCAGGATTTCCCACACACCAATGCCTTAGGGGTCAGACTACATCAGCCATGACGCCTCACCCCAAACTGTGAGAAATGAGTCTGGGTTCAAACTACCTGCCTCAGCCACTATTTCTGATGGGCCCCCACCTGCCTGATGCCACACATCTGCTGACAGTTTCTCCATCTGCCACCAACCATCTTTACCAGGGACTGGTATTGCTACCACCTCCACACTCTGTCATCTGCCACTTTTACTTTACCTCATGCTGCTGTTGTGGCTGCTGCCCTGACCTTTCCCCACTGTGTCATTGTGCCACTCTCTGACCTCATGCTGTTGCTCCTGCCGCCGTCACCTCCACTCTCTGTCATTTTTGCCACTCTGTGGCCTATCCAGTTTTTGGGGCCCCCTCCAGAATATGATTGTGCCAAATGTCTGACCTCATGCTGCTGCTGTGGCTGCTGCTGTGGCCTAGACACTGTGTCATTGTGCCACTCTGTGGCCTATTCCTGTTTTTTGCCTCCTCCAGAATGTCATTGTGCCACTGTCTGACCTCATGCAGCTGCCGCCGTCACATCCACCCTCTCTCAGAGTGCCACTCTGTGGCATACTCCAGTTTTTGCCACCTCAAGATTGTGATTGTGCCACTGTCTGACCTTCATGGCTTGGTGCTGTGGCTGCTGCCGTGACCTAGACACTGTGTCATTGTGCCACTCTGTGGCCTATTCCTGTTTTTGCCACCTCCAGAATGTCATTATGCCACAGTATGACCTCATGCGCTGCCGCCGTCACCTCCCCTCTCTGTCATTGTGCCACTCTGTGGCCCACTACTGTTTTAAACCCCCTCCAGAATGTCATTGTGCAACTGTCTGACCTCATGCTGCTGCTGCCGTGACCTAGACACTGTGTCATTGTGCCACTGTCTGACCTCATGCTGCTGCTGTGGCTGCTGCCATGACCTACACACTCTGTCAATGTGCCCCCTGTCTGACCTCATGCTGCTCTGTGCTTTGGTGCCGTGACCTACACACTGTGTCATTGTCCCACTTTTGTGGCCTATCCGGTTTTTTGCCACCCCCAGAATGTCATTGTGCCACTGTCTGACCTCATGCTGCTGGGTTTCCGTGACCTACACACTGTGTCATTGTGCCACTGTCTGACCTCATGCTGCTGCTTTGGCTGCTGCCATGACCTACACACTGGTCATTGTGCCACTCTGTGGCCTACTTCTTTTTTTTGCCACCTCTAGAATGTCATTGTGCCACTGTCTGACCTCATGCTACTGCTGTGGCTGCTGCCATGACCTACACACTCTGTCACTGATGTTGCCACCTGTTTTTTTCCAGCTGTCGCTGCCATGACTTTATCAGTCTACATTCCCGCTTCAATTTTTTGGTCAGTTTTGCCCTCTTAAGTGCCCAGGGAATTTTATAGTGAAGCGATTCTAAGAGCGGCGGCAGTCTCTGCGTGTCATACTAAAACACAACATTGTATGAAGACCAAACCCAAACTCCCTCTGCATATTTAAGCATGGCACAACGTTCTACAGCACCCTGCAGGCTCTGTGCAGCCTGGAAATAGCTGCTTTTTAATGTGATTCGTCCCGAAGTAATTCGGAACGAAGTTATTTTTTGTCGGGAAAATTCGGCCAAGTGAGCGAACCGAATTTTGAGAAATTCACCCATCTCTAATTATTATGACCACTTCCTACTTTCAGCGTCCGCAGTGCGTAGCTTATAAAGGAAGTTACATGTGGTGAGCTGGCTTGGTGGGTCTATAAGGTCTGCGATAGGCTGTCTGCACACATATCTCGTTGCTGTCATGGGTAAATAACCTATTCATCAGAGTTGCAGAAAGGAATGATTATTGGCTTTAAGACCAAAGGAGTTTGTATTACTGAAACTGCACATTTTGTTAACGGTTTACATACTGCTGTGATAAAAGAGTAAGGATAGTGGACAAATGGCACTATTGTAAATAAGTGACTAAAGGACTGCTGAGCCCCATCTGTCATCGATGTGAGAGGCACATGTCAACTACAAAGCTGGACAAGGGCGGACTGACAAGCTACAGTGGAGCAGCTTTTTGCGAAATGAACCAGAGGGCTGCCAAAAATGTGTCTAAAACGATAGTTCAGCGAACCCTACTATGTATGGGGCTCCAAGGAAGATGAATGGTCACTGCACTTCTGCTAACAAAGTTGCATCTGCAGAAAAGGGTTAAATTTTCATGGCTTTATTGGAAATGGACCTCCGCTGATTGGCAAAGAGTTGTCTTCTCCAATAAGTCATGTTTCCTGTTTCATTGCATGGATGAACATTGGCATGTCAACAAGAAACATCAGGGAACAAACACCCTGCAACCGTTGCTGGAGGAACAAATGCTGGTGATGATGGCATTATGCCACCAAGGGGATGTTTTCATGAAATTCTCTGGGCCCACTCAACCATGTGGAATTCACACTCAACTGATTTGGGTATGAATCCTGAATACATCCTTGTACATCATGTACTCCCTCACATGCTCATTGTCTTCCCTTGGGCAGATGGGAACCTCCAGAAAAACAATGTGACATGTCACACAGTTAGAAATTATTATTATTATTTATTTTAAAGCGCCATCAATACCAGGGTGCTGTACATTCAAATGGAGTTTATACACATAGAAATTCCTAACATTAGTTGGAAGAACATGACCAAAACCTCCAAGTACACTGGCCCCTGAATTCCCCAGACTTAAATCCAACCGAGCTTCTGTGGAACCATCTCAATCATTATGTTCGCTCTATGGATCCTCCCCCACACACCTTCCAGCAGTTGTGGGATGCAGTCAGTGTGGCTCTATATACCTGTAACAACCTACCACGACCTTATTGAGTCACTCCCAGCCTGTACAGCTGCTGTCTGTGCTGCACACAGTGGTCACTCTGGATATTAGCTGGTGGTCATAATAATGTGGCACGACTGTGTTTATGGTTGGGGCATAAAATAAAATCACAACTTCACATGTCACTTTCAAATTCTTTCTTTCTTGAAATTCGTAGGAGTAGGTGGCTAATAAGGCATTGCCCCTATTTTATCATTGGGTCTCTTTTCTTGTATCCCAATGAATTTCTGCCATATTTTAAAACTTTTTTTATTTTCAAAATAATAGTGGGTGAAATAAAAATACAAACACATTTGGGGTTTGTTCACACCCCTTATTGGGCCCATAAAGAACGTCCCGCAAAAACCCCCGGGTTTTTTTGGGAAACCCAAACGCGCTAAATCCAAAGAGCGAATTGCACAGCGGAGGGGGGGTGGGGGGGGGCCCGGGAACGTATTGTACGAAATGGGGGGGGCAGGGGGAAAGTTTCTTAATTCATCCCTTCCAAATGAAGCTATAAATTTACCGAAATTTGGGGCGCGCTTTTTCACCGCGAAAAAATTCCGCAAAACACAAAAAAATTTCCACAACGAAAAAACGCTGCAATTTAAGCCAGGGTTAACCCTTACCCTTTTTGGTAACCTTGACGCTCATCTACTTACTCTATTCATGGTAGGAATTACCCTGGGGAGTCAACTTCCTAAATATTATGAAGTCCTTACTGCTCCAATATCCAAGGTAACCAAACTGAAATTTTTAATAAAAAAAAAATGCTTTTCATATATATTACAATGCTTAAAAGGGTAGAAAAATTTCCCTCTTTAAAAAACTTGTTGTATGCTATAGGGACAACATAAAGGGGAACCCAGGCTCTGAGCCTTAACGGGGGGCTGATAACAAAGAATGTCTCTTTCTATGATAGATACAGACATCCATACATTAAATAGTAGGCCATTTATTCTGATGTATGGCATGTTATACTACATTTCCCCTGCAGGTATAATCTATGGTCAGACATGGGTTCCCCGAGCAATAACAGCTGATAACCAAGGGTCTTTGAGCCACATCCATAGTGACCAGCTGATTGCAAGAACAGTTTCAAAGCATAAATATTTTCCCTTTAAAAGGGGTTTTTTAAATCACTTTAGACTTTTATGGAAAACTTTTTTGCCCCTAAAAAACCTCCCCAACCCGGCCCCGGGAACCCATAGGTCCCCCAAATAGGTCCCTTTTTAAAAACAAAAACAGCACATGCCCTTCCCCCTCACCCCTGCCCTCTTTCCCCCCCCTTTGTAGATTGTAAGCCCTCGCGGTGGGGCCTCTCTCCCTCTGTTGTCCCAATTTTGTCTTTATCCCTCATCACTTACCTTTTTTTGACTTATGTAATGTATTTAACCCCCTCGAATTACAGTGCCCGGGAATCAATGGCGTTTTTAAAAATAAAAAAATAATAATAATGTGCACAGCACTCTTTATTCCCCTTTGAGGAACCCTGTTCTCATAATAGATATAGGTCCTGTGCTTATCTCACAAATGTTTTTTCCCAAAAAAAGCACCTCTCTTGTCCAAATGCTGTGACTGGTATTGCAGCTTGTTTTGTCCCAAATTTTTTAACCCGAAATTTAATCTAACGTAGTAAGTGGCAAGATTTATTAGTTTGTTTTTTCGTTTTCAAATGGCCTTCTGCAAAATGTGAGTTGAAGTCTGAGAGGCTAGCAACTGAAAAGTTCAAACAAAATTTTTTTAAACCCCCAAAAATAATTGAAAACAGCTCCCTTAAAGTGAAAATCCAAACACGACCCAAAGGGGTTTTACGTTTTTGGGTTTTTTCTTGCGGCAGACACCCACCCTATAGTTCTAAAAAAGGACCCTGCTGCATAAAAGGGTTTCAAAAACTGACATGTAAAACTTTTTTAAAAAGGTTTCCTAAAAAGACACATCGGTTTCAGCCCGTCTAACGCAAATACATTTTTTAAACATTAAAACTAATGAAAAACACGCTCCCACAGTTAGGGGCCGCTTTTTTGGGTTCTTTTGGGTCTGAAACACAGATCCAAACACGCATTTAAAAAACGCGGGTTGAACCTACCCTTACTTGTAATAACTATCCGCCCATTTGAATATTTTGGGGTTTGTAAATCAATGGGTAACCCCCTTTGGATTTGGCTGACATGGGACTGGGGGAAAACCCCCCCGGGGCCCCCTCTGAAAAGGTGAATCAATTAGAATAGAAAGTCCTTTCAGGCTGTTTTTTTCAGTAAAAAGGCAGAGAAAGAGGGGCACAAAGCAAAGTCATGGGGAAATAATTTGGGGAATTCCCAAATCCACCCCCAGTTTTTTGCATGGGGGCCCCGAGAATCAAAAGGGGCCCCAAAAATCAACCTATTTTTCGAAACCCCCAAAAATTTTCCCACTGGTTTTTACCCCAAAACAACTCTTCTGGTTGACCCCAGGGATCCCCGTCCAACACTGAGGTAACTTAAAATTTATAGGGGTTTTATAAAAAATGAATAGGCCCCCCCCCTTAAACTAATGAAAAGGAAACTTAAACGGTAGCATAAATTTGCATTAATTAAAGGTATGGGAAAAATTCATTTACTTGGAATTTTGCTTTTTCTCTGCGGGAAACCCTCGGGGTAAACCCTGAAAAAAAAAATAAAAGCAACGTACTCCCCAAAAAGGGCCATGTTTTTTTTTTTATAGATTTTTTACAGAAACAGGGAATGAACTGAGGCAAAACCTAAGGCCCTGTTCACCAAAAGGCTTAAAAAAGGGGGCCCTATTTCCGGGCCCCTAATTACGCCCCCGAAGTGCGCCAATTTTAAAAGGGCCGAAAACGGGCCCCTTCATTCGGTAATTCACAGTTTCCCCATAGAGAAATATGGATTAAAGTCTCCCCCTCCCCCCCGGCAATCCGCCGGGGGGGGAGATTTCCCCTGTCACTTTCTAAACGGCGTATAAACCCCCGAAAAAGTGAAAAGTCCCCCCGGGCCGGGGAAGTGCCGGGCCCCCTTTTTTTACTCCCCCCGCTCCCCCCCCCCCCCCCCCCCCCGTCCAACCGAATTCGGGGCCCTAATTTAAAGTCCCCCCCAATTAAGCCGTGTGAAAAATAGCCTAAGGGGGCTTTCACACAGCACAGTTTTGGTGCAGTTTTAAAAAGCGCTCCCAAATTTAAAATTTTTTAATACCAGCAAAATTGTTTCCCTTATCTAAAGTTTCTTTTTCCCCACGGAGCATCCAAAAAAATAATGGGCAAAGACGTCCACCTTGGTGGCATGATTTCCCCCCTAATTTCAGTTAGGGCCCCAACCGTGCCATGTAATTTTCCCACCCCCTATGGGGCTTTAAAAATACCCTTTAAAACCCCGCAATTGATTTTCTTTTTCTTTAAACACTTTTTTTTAACAATTTAGGCCCCTGAAAAGGGTTTTTTCAAAACAGTGCGGTTTTTTATGCTTTTTTTGGAAGCGTTTTTTTTGGGTGTTTTTTTTGTGGGAGGAAAAGGGAACAAATTTTTTGCTAACATTGTTGCACAAAAAAAACCCCCCCCAAAAAAAACCCTTTAAAAAAACACCAAAAACCCCAAACCCTGGTGAAAGCACCCAAAGAAGCTTCCTGGGAATAAACACAGTTTTTTAAATTGGGGTGTTTTGGGAAAACCCCTAAGGGGGGTTCACACGGCTTTTTTCTGTGGGCTTGGGTTTCCAGCCGTACGCGTCGAAATTTGGCTGCGTAAAGGCTGGAATCCGTCCCCCTCATTACGGTTTAAACCCCAGTTCTCATAGAGAAATGTTGGGTTCCGTCTCCCTCTCCCCGCTCCCGGCGAATCCGCCGGGGGGGAGAAAGTTTACACAAAAATTATTTTTCGGCGGGTTTCGCGCCGTTGGGAAAAATGAGTGTCTATGGGGCCCCCGCGCGCCCGCCCCGGGCCCCCCGCCCCGCCCCCTTGCTGGCCCAGCCAGCTAATTGGGGGGGCGAAAACTGTCCCTGCAATTACGTCGGCAATAAGCCGTGTAAACATTACCTAATAGTGCCATATATATGAGAAGTTACATAGTAGTGCTACCTAGCAGAAAGCTACAACGTGTTACAATGTTCTTGCACCTGAGTGGGTCCCTTTATCACCTGACCCCCATAGAAATTTACTGTGGTTGTACTTTTTATCCTCAAAACCCATGATTGACATAAACGTATTTTATTTTGTTTAAATTCTTTTTTTTAGTTTTTGGTTTGAAGGGTTTGATCTGAACCTTTTGGAAATGACTCTGGCCACTGATGCAGTAATTGGTGCAATGTCCTGTCCATCCACACCTGGAAGTGGGTATGTGTAATACACTCATCTTATGCATTCTCTTCCCACCTTAAAAGGGTATCTTCCCCACGCTTTTTGGGGATCCTTTTTTGGGTTTTTTAGCAAAAAAATTTTAAAGTTAGAATTTTGGGTTTTTTGCAGCTTTTTTTCCTCATTTTTTTGAAAAAAATGACATTATTAAAGGGCTTAATGGTTTTCCCCAATTTTATATATTTGATCTGATCATATATTTTCTAATATGAAATACAGTTTTTCTTGCTTGCTCTTATTGTAAAGACAAATATCTCC
Organism: Phyllomedusa bahiana; assembly: GCA_025379985.1. Classification (NCBI taxonomy): domain Eukaryota; kingdom Metazoa; phylum Chordata; class Amphibia; order Anura; family Hylidae; genus Phyllomedusa; species Phyllomedusa bahiana. The sequence continues at coordinate 12,223 of JAODAL010077834.1, forward strand.
GTATCCAAAAACTCTGCCTACAGAAACAGAATGTTCTGTATGATTTTGAGTGATGTATGAAGGTCTATTGATTAGATAAGGGGGTCTGAGGCTCCCCAAGGCCTCTGAGGGGTAAACAGATAAGGCCATGTTCACACGGCTTAAAATTGGACATATTTCAGTTCGTAATTACGCCCAAGTGCGCAAATTCGGGGGTGAAAAAGGGCCCCTTCATTTACGGTAAAACCACAGTTCCATAGAGAAAATATGGATTAACCCCTTTTTCTCCCTTCCCCCGGCAATACACCGGGCGGGGAAAATTTAAATTTACCCGGGTCACTTTCTACGGGATACATGCCAACTCTCCCTTTTTTTGGGGGGGGGGGGTCCCGCTATTTTGGGGGGCCCCTCCCGCCCTCCCCCGGGGGGTTGGCATTCCCCCCGGGCCGCCTGCAGGGGGCGGGGGGTTTTCCCCCTTTAAATTTTAACCCCCCGGCGGGAAGAGTAGCGCGGTGCGTACCCCTTGCGCCGCGGGCCGGGCCCCACAGGGGGGAAAACGGGCCGCCCGCGGCTGCTCACCCGCCCCGGCCCCACTTTGCGGGGAGGAGGGAAAGGAAAGGGGTCGCTCCCTCCCCCCCTTCTCCCCCTGTATGTCCGGGGTCTGTGGGGCCCGTGCATACAGGGCAGGGGGGCAGGGGGGAAATGAACCCCGCGGCTTTCAGGGGAGTGAAAGCGCGCGCTTCACTCCCCCTGCCCGCTGGAAAAATCGGGCAGGGGGCTGGGCCGGGGCTGCAGGAGGGCCCGGAAAGGGAAGTGGATTTTTTTTTTTTATTTTTAAAAAAACTTTAGGGGGGTCTACCTTTGGGTAACAGAGGGCAACTACCTGGGAAAAAAAGGGGGGACTACCTGGCAACAAGGGGGCACTACC
>JAODAL010077835.1:0-13129 GCA_025379985.1 Phyllomedusa bahiana
GGGCAGCGGCAAGGTCGAGACGGTAGACGTACAGAGGGTCGGTACACAGGAAGGCAATACTGGAACGCTCAGGAACACTTTCACCATGGTAGGGAACACCAAGGATCCGGCGAGGCCGGCAGGAAGTGACCGGACAAATAGGAGCAGTGCCCGGCAATGAACCAATTACCGGCGCACTGCCCCTTTAAATTCAAATTGCCAGCGCTCGCGCGCCTCTAGGGGCGGAGCTACGTGCCGGGACATGGAAGCAGCCTGAGCAGGAGCGTGGCCGGTAAGGGGCATGCCGGGGGGGGACGGGGGGCCCGAGCGGACCCCGAACCCGACGTGCGGGACGGGGCTCCGCTCGGTGCAGGAGCACGGGCGCGCCTGCGACCCGGGACAGTGGTCGCAGGGGCGTCCGTGACAACAAATAGTTCTCTACACCCCAGCGACATAGAAACTACTATAAAGAGGCCTCCACTTTACTGTAAAAAAAACCCTAAGTAAGTTAACCTTTAAAAGTGAGTAAAAAACCCTAACTCCAAGATAGATATAGGGTTCATTTCTTGTTCACCAAAGTTGGATTCAGGCCATCCCAAATCAAATTGTATGAATTCAGGTCAAATGTGACAGCCAAATCTGAAACACAAGACCACAATTTAGTTATTAATTGCCTGTTTTCCCAAAACTAGCTTCTACAGTTCCTGTGTTTGAAGCAAGACACGTACTCTGGGGATGAGATGGGAATACGGGCGGTAGCCCTGAAATGCATCTGCTGGACCTTGTGCAGAAAGTATGTGCAGAGAATATTTTAGCTTTTTTGGAATAAAATCTGAAATTTTTTTAAACAGTTTTAATTTTTGCTATATTCATGGTGCTTAGATTCAACATTTTGCTATGGCACAGAGCAAGCACAGAGCGGAAAAAAATATGGATTCTGAGCCCAGAAATCAAAAGATGATTATTTCAGAAAAGGAGTTCTACAATAAATAATGCAAAATAATTAAATACCAATAAGTAAAAATATGACATAGTGGGGATAACTGAGACATGGCTGGTTGAGGGCTATGACTGGGCGGTGAACTTGCAGGGTTACAGTCTTTTTAGAAGTGACTGTAAACACCGGAAGGGGGGAAGTGTCTATCTCTATGTAAAATCCTGTCTGAAGCCAACACTGCGGGAAGATATAGGTACAGGTAATAAACAGGTGGAAAACATTAGGGGTAAATATACATTGGGGTAACAAAAAACAATATAATACTAATAGGAGTCTGCTATAGACCCCAAATATAAAAGAACCCATAGAGAAATAGCTCCTCAGGCAAATAGATGAGGCAGCTAATCAGAATGAGGTTGTTAAATTATGGTGACTTTAACTATCCAGACATAAATTGGGAATCTGAAACCTGTAGCTCTCACAAAGGGAAACATTTTTTTGTCTATAACTAAAGAAATTACCTTTCCCAAATGGTGCGGGAACCGACTAGGGAAAGGCCCTTCTAAATTTAAATGTTATAATAGACCTGACAGAGTAACAAAGGTTAGGTTGGGGGGGCACCGGGGAAATAGAGACCATAATGTAATAAATTTTCCTTTTATCCTTAAATAGAGCTTCTTTGCCTGGGCCACAAAAACACTGATTTGAGGAAGGCTATTTTTACCTATTAGGAGGCCCAAACCCTATTGACTGGGACAAGGGTTTAAAAATGCAGAAAAAAAAATAAATGGGCCCCCTGTGAGAGGTACATACCAAATGGTAAAAAAAAATTTAAACGGAAAATCCAATGGGGACAACGAGATTTAAAGGAGGCAAAAAACAACAAAAAGAAAGATTTCAGCTCTAAAACAGGGGGAAATTTGAAGAGGCACAAAAAAAAGCTATTGGAAAAAAATTAAATTGAAAAAAAATTATTAAGGGCAGCAAAGCGGAGACAGAAAGACGTTTTGTAAAAAAAGTAAAAAAAACCCCCAAAAATTTTTTTTAACTATATAAAAAAAAAGATTAAAAAAGAAAATTTGGCCCTTTTAAAAAGTACGGGGGAGAACAGAGGGGGGCGATGAGAAAAAAAGCAAACCTAAAAACAATTCTGCTCCACGTTTTACCGGAGGATGACCTTCCTTTGATGAACAAGGGATGGGGTAAACCCCAAAATTAAATGTTTCTTGTCTCCCCCAAAGAAGGCAGTCCCCTTAGGAAGCTTAAGAAGACAATCCCCAGGGCCCCGCGGTATACACCCCCGTGTCCTATGGAGTTAAGTGATGTCATAGATGGCCTCTATTCTTAATATTTATGGACTGTATTAACGGGGGGATGTCCCAAAGGGTTGCCGCATAGAAATTGGGGGCCAAAATTTAAAAAGGGGCAAAATGGGATCCGGAAAACCCAAACCGGTAATTTAACCCCTTTTGGGGAAAATGTTTGAAGGTTTTCTCAGGAGTATCCTGGGGAATCCACTAAAAAAAATGATAACGCGTTAACAGCGGTTTTTAAGGATCGGTTTCCTGGCAAATAATCCATCACTTCATGGGAAGTTATCCAGATGGGTCGGGGGAGGCACTGGATGCCATATATTTAGATTTTTCTAAAGCTTTCATCGTTCCACAAAAAAGGTTTGTAAGTAAAATGAGAAGCTTAGACTGGGGGAAAATGTTGAAGTCTGTAAGCAACTGGCCGAGATAGAAAACCAGGGCTGGGGCCCGTTTTCAGTGGGGGGACCACAGGGGTCGTATTGGGCCCTAGCTTTAAATTTTCAAAATGAATTTACACAGGGGGGCACAGTAAAAAATTTACTTTTAAAATTACTAAGCTCTGTAAAGTAATCCACACAATAGGATAATGGTTATTACAAAGGGGTCTGGTAGGGTTTGGGGGGCCTGAGAAGAAATAAAAGATAGGGTTTTCACAGATAAAAACAAGGTTTTTGCACTGGGGGGGAAACATTCATTTCTGACTACATGTTAAATGAAAAACACTGGGAAAAGTGACATGGAGAAGATTGGAAAACTTGGTGGACATAAACTTAACTGTAGCCCGCCAGTGTCAGGCAGCAGCAGCCAAGGCAAATAGGATCATGGTTGTATTAAAAGGGCAAGATGCACATGAAGAGAACATTTTTCTCCCCCTTTTAAAAAGCACTGGTTTGAAAACCCACATGGAATATTTTGTACAGTTTTGGGCAACAGTGCCAAAGGGAAAAACATTTAAAAGCTTTTAACAGGACAAAGCGGGAAACGAAAATAATAAAAGGCTGGGTGGCTACAATACCCCAAAAGATTAGCAAGATTAGGTTTTTTATTTAGAGAAAGACGCTTTGTGGGGACATATGAATTTTAAATATATTAGGGCCAATATACGATTTCCTAAAGATTTTTTTACCCGGGACTTTAAACAAAAACAAGGGGGCAACTCTACGTCTTGGGAAAAAATTTTCTACATAAAAAAAAAAGGGGTTCTTTACTGTTAGAGCATAGACTGGGGAACCTTGCCAGGGAAATTGCGTGGTGAATTCACTAACAAAAGTTAAAAAAGGGTTTAGATGCATGTGATCAAAAAATTAACAAAGTTAAGCACAGGATTCGGAGAAGGTCGTGATACGGGGATTTACTGATTGCCAATTGGGTGGGGAAAGGGAATTTTTTTCCCTAACAAGGGCGATTTTTTTATAGGGGGGTTTTTCCCTTTTCCTCTGGATAAAATTTTAGAAAAAAGGGCTAATGGATGATTTTTTTTTCGCCTGACAAACAAAGTAACATTAAGTTTAATGCTTGGGCATCCCAAAGATTTAGATCTTTTTTTTTTTTGGGAAAAAAAATTTTAAAAAAATTTTCACAAGTATGATTAAACATTACCTGTTTCTTTGCTTTGTTTAAACAGATGCAAAAAAACACATATAGTGGTTTTGCTTTGAAATAAAATATAAGTGATTTACAGTTACAGACGTAGAAAAATAAAGTCCCCTTTTCTTGTAATTTGCTGAAAAAACAACGGCATTGAAAAAATTTTTGTACTGCAGTTTAAAAAAAATACTGATTTTTAAAAAAAAAACGCACATAGTCTATAGGGAGCTACAAAAAGCGATGCCTCTCAGAACAATAACAAAAAATCGAATTGCCTTCATAATTGTGTCAGTCCATATTTTTAAACTGCTTTATGGATTGATGGCAATGTCAATCTTTGGTCCTGATTTATTTTTCATATTGGCTGCATTGTACCGTGACTTGTTTAATGGCATTCTTTCCGGAAAATGGGGGAAAAACCAGTTCGTCAACCGTATAATGTTTGGTGTAGTCTCCTTAATCAGCTACGCAAAAAGAAAGGTGGGGATGCAAAATTTAAGCACGCTCCCGGGGTCTGGATTTTGTTTATCACTGTTTTGTATGACAACAAATATTTGCATTGAGATAGTAGATCCACTTAAAATGAGAAATTTTTAAAACAACAGATGATTTACATTTTTGAAACCCCGAGGGAAAGAAAATTTTAATAAATTTAGGTCACAATGTAGATCTATCTTGTCTAACTTAAAAGTGCGACAGATATGTTTATCAAATTTTAGGGTTATCTTCAATACTTAGAAATTCTGAGTTAATTGGGGGCTAGTCTGCTGTTTCTGATCCTACAGATTAGCCAGAGTGAACAGTGACTATAAAGAGAATTTTCACTCTGGAGGAACCAACCTATGTGGATTATATAGACAGCAACTTCAATGAGCATAATATAATTCCTAATTTCTGTTTTTTGGAACTGTACTCAAAGTGAACACTTGCTTCTGGGGTTCAAAACATTGGAGGTTACAGCAATGCAATACCATGTAATCAACTCACTAATGAGTGGGTGTACAGTGCCTTGCAAAAGTATTTGGCCCCTTTGTACTTTTCTACCTTTTGCCACATTTCGGGCTTCAAAATAAAGTAAAAATTTTAAATTTTTTTGATGAAGAGGGACGGCCGAGCCCGTAGTTTGCAGTGGCTATACTCTTTCCTTTCAATATGATCGCTTGCCAGTTTCCCTTGGGATTTTTTAAAGTTTGGGAAATTTTTTTTGGTATCCAAATCCGGTTTTAAAAACTTTCCATAAACAATAAACGGATCCGGTGTTTCCTTGGTTTTATGATCCCTTTGGCTTAAAAACAGAGCGTGCTTTATATGGAGACTTGAAAACACACAGGTGGTTTAAATTTTTACTCATCAGCATTTAGGAAAACTTTGGATCATTCAGGATCACACTGAACTTCGGAGTGAGTTTGCTGCACTGAAAGAAAGGGGAGCCTAAAAATATTGCACGCCCCATTTTTCAGTTTTTTTTATTTTTAACAAAATTTTTAGAAAAAAGAAATTTTTTTCCCATTCACAATTTGCCCCCTTGTTGATCTTCCCCCAAAAAATTTAAATTTTTTATCTTTAATTTTTGAAGTCAAAAATTTGGGGCAAAGGTTGGGCCGAATACTTTCGCAAGGCACTGTGGGCCCCTTTGGAATTAAACAAAAGGGTAGTAGATTTTTAACAAGACTTTTTGCAAATGTTTTTTTTTAATTTTCTTAGGGAGTTTACTGCATAAAAACAAAAAAATGGTTGGGCCCCACAATGTCTATATTTAATAGTGCACTAACTGAAATAAAACTATGAATGTAGGGGGGAAAAGTTAAAGGATTTTTCTCGCAATGGATTGCTTTTTATTTTAAAGATTGTTCAAAAAAAAAGTCCTTTGCAATATGTGCCATTAACATGCCTGCCTATTCTTAGATATCCCCTCTTGTATGGGCGCATCACTCTCTCGCTATGCTCAGAACTGTTGATCTCACCTATAGGCTGCCAGTGCGGTTTTTATAGTACAACCTGGTGTCCTCACAGCCATCACTGCGGGGCCAGTAGAATGGGGTAACACTGAATTACAAAAAAAGAAAACAAGAAAACAAACTGAGTAAGTGAAATGATTTAGTTAACAACCCCTTTAAGTAAACTACTGAATGAATGTACATTTTCACTGAGGTTTTTTGTTTTATATTGCATGCAAGCGTAAAGCAGGCCTTAAGTGGGTTTTCTATCTGGCTATTTTACAAAACCTGCTCTTTACAGCCAGCTTCTGGCTCCCAATTCCTTTATAGGCTGTCGGTGGTTCTACAGCAGTGATTGACATTTCAGCTCTGCTTTTTTTCGGGGAAATAAGGGCAGACTCTAAAGGGTTACATTTTTTGGCGAAAAAAAAACTAAAAAGCTCCTGTGCTGCTTATACTCTTCTATGTACTTGCTCACCTATGACTTTTATTATATTTGTTTTAAGCCTGAAGAAGGACGTCAGCCTGAAACCTTGCTGTATTGCAATATTACTCTTTGATGCAGTGATTACTGTTTTTGTGACATGGACGGATTAATAAATATTTGAAACTACAATACTCACCATCTTTTGGAGGCAACTCTTCCATAAGTTTTGCCAAGTATTTGTGATTTTTGAGGAACCATCCTTTTGGGGCCCCCATCCAAACGCTCATTCCCCCCCCATTTTATGGGGATTAGAAAACATAGTTGACAGCACTTTTTAGGGGTTTAAAAAATTGGGACCCCTGACAGATTTCCTTAAAAACAGCCCACCCTGCCCGGGGAAAAAACTTTACATGGCACTCGCACCTTTTCCCTTTTGAACTGAGCGCATACCAGGCCAACAAAGGGGACATGTAAAGTGCCGTTCTGGAATAAGAAATCATATTTTCAATCCAACACCCCTTTCCCACCGAAAAACACATCTGCATAAACTATCCAAACAAAGCAAAAATTTAAAATCGGGATAGCTTCCAAATCTAAAAAGAACAAAACATAGCTAAAAATATGGTAACATTTTTTTTAAGCTACTGAGTGCATCCATTTCCCAAAAGTCCAAATTTAGAATGTAACTACGTGACTGTCTTTTTCCAAGTAGCTGACAATTTAATATTCTAAGTTCCTTAAAACTCAACTACAATCAAATCCCATCTTTTACGCACCCCAAATAATACTGTATAACTGGGTAAAATCTTTTTTAAACTGCTTTAAAAGGGGGAGGGGTAGGTAAAAGGATGTAATCCCTTCTGTATTAAGGAGTAAAAATTATAGACGGTTTGGTATTTTAGGGGCCCCAGAGGGTGTTGGCCAAACACATCCTTAAAGTACAAAACCACAGTGGGATTAAAACAATGAGCCCTTAAGCTTGGGAACTAAAAACAGTAAAGGCAGTTCCACAGAAAGACAAAAATTGTAGTGGATGTTCCTTTTATTAGGGATTTTAATAGTAATAGTTTTTTGGGGCGTTTTGACTTTACACTGGGGCCACATGTAGAAACGGTTTTTGGTCTAACCCACTTTTTCCCATAGCAACCTATGGGGAAAAAAGTGAGTTTTATCCAAAACTAGTAAAAAGTTAAAAAAACAACGCCAAAATAAAGAGAGCTGCTGAAAAAAAGTCAAGGGGTTACCTGCCTATTTCCCCCAAATTAAAATTTCCAATTTTTAGAAACAAATGACCCCGCGCTAACCTTTCTATAGTCTCCCAACTAAATTAGCAACTTTCCAGAAAATAAAATGCTCAACAATCACTGTTTAAGAAGCAAGGGGAACCCCTGATCCAGTGGGAAAATTTCCCCCAACACTCCTCCCCTAATAAACCCGAACTCACAACAAGGGTTTAAAATACCATAAAAGCCCCAAAAAAAATTAAAGAACTTTGCAAATTTACCAAAAAGCCTTTCCAAAAAACATCCGATCTATTATATCCCCAGCCCCCCCACTTTACTGACAAATTTAAGGAAAGGAAACTTTCGGGGTAAAAATTTAAAAACCCCAAGCGCCCTTTGGCCGGCACCCGCTCAGAAAAATCCAAAAAAGAAAAAACAACGGGGCAGACAAAGGGGACGTCACGCCAACGGGGGGGCTTGCCCAAAAAAAAAAAGTCCCAAAAACCGCGTTTCGGAAAAAATAGGGCCTTCCTTTTTCATTAGTGCTGCTTTGGGAAAATTCCCAAGCTAGCTTTAAAACTACCATCCCTTTTTTCTTTCAGTTTAGATGAAACGATTAGATGTAAAATAAAAAACTTTTAAAACTTTATTTCAAAATATTAAAAATTTTTTTAAAAAAAAATTTTCATTTGCTTTATATAACCCAAAAAAAATTAAAAAACCCCAAAAAGATACAATAATAAAAAAAGTGTTTAATCCCAAAATAAATCCTTAAAAATTTTAAATATAGGGCAAGTCCCAAATCATGCATTGTTTCCTTATTTAAAAAATGCAAATATTTCAATGTAAAACTTAAAGGGGCATTTGGTACCGAGTTTTTTAAATTTTAAAAATCCATTTTTTTCTATCCTAAAAACATCTTCCCAAAAAAGACCCCCTTTCCCCCATCCTGTTTTAAAACTTTTTTAAATTTCCCAAAAAAAATTTTTACTTTTTTGGGGATTTCTAAAGAGGGGGACAAAAATTTTCCGGGAAAGGGGGGATGTCCAAAAATCCCCTCATGAATTTTTATAAAAAATTTTCTTTTTTCAAACAAACCCAAAAAATTGGACTTTTTGGCCCTACCTTTTATACTTTTTGGTAAATGGGCATATTATCGCATAAAATTCCCATATTTGGTTTGACATGTAATTTTGATCTTTAATTTAAAAACTTTTAAAGAATTAGTTCCAAAACAAAAATTTAAAGTTTTACTTTTATTAGAGGGGAAAACCTTGGAGGCATGCAAAACAATGTCCACATGAGAAAAAAACCGGACCTTTTTTTATATGGTTTTTTTCCCAAACCGGGGTATTCCTGTGAAATCCATTACTCCCGGGTTTGTTTTTTAACTGAAGGTTTGACCTTTTTTTTAAACCCGTAGGTCCCCAAAAAAATTTTAAAAAAATTTCCTTGTTTTCCCTTAAAAATAAATCTAGGATTCTTTGACAAAAATTCCCCAATTAATTTTTTTTCCTGTTTTTAAAAAAGCCCCAATGTTTAAAAATTTATTTTTTTTAAAAAATTTTTGTGTGATCATATACTGATTTTAAAATTGGGGATTTTTGGCTATTTTTTGTTCTTTTTAAAATTCTCCTCCCCCATAGTATTTTTAATATTCCCTTTAAATTTTTTTTGTTTTTTTAAAAAAAATTTACTTCTTGGGGGATTTTTTTTTATTTTTTCCTTAGTTGCTTCAAAACCCCTCTTTATTGTAACCTCTACTTAAAAATTGGGAGCAAAATTTTTATCTGCTTTTTTCCCTCAAAGTCCCCGGTTTTGTACAGTTGGGGTTTAATTCTAAAAAATTGGCCCTTTTGGGTTTATGTTTTGAGAGAAATCTAATAAATGGCAGCTTTGTAGGTATAAAACTTTTTAAAAACCTTTCTTTTTCTGATAGCTTTTAGTTTGATAAAAATTTTGGTCAAAAAAAATTTGTAATACCCAAAATTTTTGTACTCCCCTTTTTTTTACAAAAATTCATAGAAATGAAAAGGAAAAAAGTTATTTTTTTAAATTTTCCATTTTAAAAAACCCTTATTTAATAAATCTAATGACCCTTTGGGCCAAAATCAATAGCACATCGTCTATGAATTTTTAAAAAGGAAAATTATTTGTTCTTTTAAAATTTTCCCTTTTTGGATAGATCAAAAGACTCCTCCCCCCGCCCACATAGAGTTTGGGGCATAACTCGGAGGTTTTTTGGGCCCCCCCAGGGCGGCCCCCCAATTTTTGGGGTAAAAAAAATTTACCATTTTTTAAAAAAATTTAATTATGTTTAAAAAAAATTGCCTGCACGTCCAAAATTAAAATCAATTTTTTTGAAATTTTAAAAATTTATTTTCCTTTTAAAAAAAATGTTTAATCTTTTTGAAAAACCTTTTTCTTTTTTGAAAAAACAGTATTTTAGGAGGTTATGCCCTAAAGAAACAAAAAAGTATTTCCTTTCCTTCCTTTTGGGGAATTTTTTGGGTTCATTAAGAATGTTTTTTTGGTGTCCTTTAAATATGCGGGTAATTTTTTTAACTGTGGGATTTGGAAAATTGGAAAATTTTAAACCCACGAACTTTTCCTTTTCCTTTAAATTTTTTAGTAAAGTGGATCGCTGTGGATTAATAGGGGGATGGGGGGTTTGGCCATTTTTTTAAAAGAGCTTTTGGGTTACTTTTAAAAAGATTTCCTTGGGTTAATTTTTGGTGTTTTATATGTGAAAATTTTATAACGCCTTTTTGGTTGTGGGGATACGGTTTTTGATTAGGGTAAAAAGAAGCTGATTGTGGATTAACCACTGGTCGGGGTTTTTCACCATTGCTTCAATAAAACAGGGGAATTTGTTAGCTATTTTTTTTTTTGGGGAAAGTTGTTTACAATTTATTTTGGGAGACATAAAAAAGATTTAGCGAGGTGTCATTTTTTTTCCCTATAAAAATTTTTAACCCCAAAAACTTTTTTCATAAAATTTTGGCCCCTTTAAAATCACAGGGTATGAAACTTTTTTTAAAGGTCAAAAAACTCATCTTTTCCCCCATAGTAATCAAAGTGCAAAAAGTTGATTTTTTAGACCAAAACAGGTTCATACATGGGGCCCCTTAAGGGCTTGACCTTACTTGATTTCCCAACTCAATTTAGTCATTAACAGATCTTAAATTGGGAAACTCAATTTTCCCTCAGCCACTTTTCTGTTTCAGGTTTTTAATAATTTTAGATCACTGAGATGTCACAGATGCCCACAAATTTTTAAGAGTGTCTCACCTTAAAAGTCTCTTTGGCTATGATTGGTTTACATAACCTTCCAGGGAACCCCCCTTGTCCTCCAAATGCTTTGTTCTAAACCCAACTTTCTACCTTTAGCCCTTTAAAGATCAAAAGGGCAAAAAAACCCCCCTGCCAACCTGAAAACTCATAAACACAACACAAACCAATTGATTTAAAAGCTACAATTAAAAGGGTTTTTCATAAAAATTTATTCCCTCCTGGTTTTTTCTTGGGTTTTATTTTGAATTCAGGGGGGGATGTTTTCTGTTTTTACTAGGCTGCAGAAAAACCGGTCTGAGCAAAAGCAACCAGTGGGTGGCAGCCTAACAGGGGGAAATCAAACAGGTCTTAAAATATTTGCGACCCCGAGGAGCTGATGCGCCCATACAAGAGGGGGAAAATCCCGGAAAGGTAGGACACGGGTTTAAAAGACATAAATTGTTTAAAATGACTTGTTTTTTCAAAATCTTTGACATAAAAAAGCAATCCCTTTTAATGGAAAAAAAACCCTTTTAAAATAGCTTCCCCCGAAGGTGTAAAGGAAAAAATTAAAGGATTTTTTAAAGTTTTCAAAACTTTTTGGGGAAACTTATAAGCAGGGTATTAACCCCAATTTTTTGTCAATTCATTGACTACCCCCTTTCAACCTTACTAAAGGGAAACCCCCAAAATTAAAACTAAAAAGAAAGCTAAAAACCCACAACACTTAAATATCCCCGAAAAAAGATTGATTTGATTTTTTTTAAAAAAAAGTTTATGGGAAATTTAAAGGGGAAAATATTAGAACATTGATTTTTCCCAAAAAAGTTTCTACAACCAAGGGCTCATTAACACTGCATGTGAAAAAGTTTTGTTGGTACATTTGGGGACCTTGTGGCTCCATTTTTGGAATCATAGACACTTCTGGGTGTGCTGTAAGGGTTTCAATAGTTATATTACAAGATAATGTCCAAAACCGTAGATAAATGGAACTGTCATGAAATATAAAATTTTGATTAGTGTTCTTCGAATGGGCCCCTGTCACGATATTGTTTAACCGAAAATTTGGGTTTAATCATCCTAAAACCCAATTTTTTTTCTCTAAACCGGGCCCAAACCAAAGACCGGTTACACTGCATCGAGGTTCTTTCGGACCCCTTGCTGCAGGGGTGGAAAAAGATCCATTTGAGAATGGCCAGACAGCCCCCAATTGACAGTAGTGCCCATTTTCCCCCTGAATCAAATTTTTTCCATAATTTTTTAAAGAAATCTCTCTTCTGATGAAACCGCAACGCAGATGTAAACCCCATAATTCTGTCCGAAAATTCAAACTCTAGTCCTAACTCTAAATTGGTTAGGGTTTTTTAGGGCTTGTGGTAAATTTACTGTTCTGAATGTTCATTTTATGGAAACCCCAGAAGAGACTCAACAAAATGACATTGCCCAGAATTGTGCGGACAGGACCACCACAAAAGGGAAAGGGATTCAAGTTGCATGGTTATTAGGGTTGAAAAAAAAACAGAAGTGCATCAGATTCAACTAAGGGGGGTGTGGAAAGAGGGATTATAGGCATTTTTTTTTCCCCCCGATTGATCCAAATATGGAACCCAAAAACCAATCTGCTCTAAAAAAATATTTCCCCTCCTCACTGAAATCATGATTTTGAAATCTACATTTATTTAAAAATGCTATATTCTATAAAAGATTAATATTATTTAGTAGTAAGTTGTTATCTAATTTTTCTTGTAAACCCAAGTTCCGATGTGACAAAACCTGGGGTGACTACTCCCCCAGATTTACAGTTCTTAAGGAAGGCTTTTCCACCCCTAGAGATTGAACTTTTTTAAAAGGATTTTATATGAAACCTTTTCACCCTAATTTTTTTTGCATTATACAAAAGGAATAATCTCCCCAGATGTTTCCTTACAAGTAAATGACTTCTTAAAAATTTTTTGACCCCTTACCCCCCGAAGCCTTTTTGGCCTCCTGAAGAGCCTTTTTTTTTTAAATCTAATGTCCCCTTTTTGTTGGAAAAATTTTGAATTTTTCGTGATTCAGAGACTGTTTTCTTTTGCACCCTTTTGCTTTAATTAGTAAAAAATTTCGTTCCATCAATTCTTTTTATTTGTGAAAAAAATCAAAATATCGTAAATTTTTGAAAAATTGCCATTTTCAAAATTCTAAAATTTCTGCTGCAAACATAGTTATTCCCCAAAATTTTTTAAAATTCATCTACCATATTTCTACTGTATTTTTTGGGATATTTTAAAAGTCTTTTTATTTTTTTTACGACATTTGGGGCTTCAAAATTTAGTAGGGTTGTTAATCATTAGGTATTTCACTAAAAAAATTTTAAGAAAAAATAAAGGAAAAAGGGTGAAAATTTTTCAAAAAATTTAGGTTTTTTTTCGATTTTTTTGTTTATCTTGTTCAGTGGAAACCCGGTTTTTTTG
>JAODAL010077836.1:0-13129 GCA_025379985.1 Phyllomedusa bahiana
AGGGGGTTGATAACCTAGGGAAGCTTGCGTACACAAGCAGGAGATATGAACTGCTCTACCTTTGAAAGGAAGCAAAATCAGAACAGCGATGTATTTGGTAATAATTGTTCTTTATGTATAACTATATGTTTAACCCCTTACTGACTTTTGACATACCCATACATTATGGTCGGGAAGGAGTTTCTTCACATGGGTACGTCATAGTGCAAGCTCACAAGCGGTGCTTGCATAATCACAGTATGGGACCAGCTGCATATTATAGTTTGCCTCATGTTCACTCCGGCCATGGTCGACACAAACAGCACAAATAAAAGTCGATCAAAAATTCCTATTATTGTATGCAATCATATTGACCTGCGGAGTAAAGCTCGTACGTCGTGTAGGGGAGGTTCACACGCCGTTTGTTTTAGATACGTGTTTGGATACATTTTTTGGACCCAAACACTTATCTAACAATGTTCAGTGTGATTTCATTGATTTCAATGTAAAACGTGCAACGGCGTTCAGACAATACGTGTTTTACATGCGTCTTTCTGATGTGTCTTTTGGATCCATTCAAGGAATTTAACCCCTTAACGACCTATGACGTATGAGTACGTAATAGCACTGGTAAGCGGCTTTGAAACGGGATCGTGCCTGCGCTGTTTAACCCATCAGGCGCCGCGGCAAAGATGGCCGCGGCGTCTGAATGACTGAAAAGCGGTGCCGTGCACCGTTTTTCAGCTCGATCGGGACATCAGCGATAAGATTGCTGAGTCCCGATGGGCTAACATGGCAGCGGGGAGCCTTGTGAAGGCTCTGATCGCTGCCATGTTCCTGTTTGCCCCACTTCCGTCCGCAGACAGGAAGTGGGGAAACCGCCATCTTTGTACACCCTAAGGCAGGGCCTATGCAATGCATTAGGCTGTATTAACAACCGCGCCCCCTAGTGGTCAAGCACCATAGGGGGACTAAATGTTAAAGTAAAAAAAATAAATAAAGTTTCAAAAGTACAAAAAAAAGTATTAACAGTTCAAATCTCCCCTCTTTCCCATTTTACAAATAAAAACAATAAAATAATAAAAAAGTTACACATATTTAGTATCACCGCGTCCGAAAATGTCCGATCTAAAAAAATATAATATAATTTATCCCGTATGCTTAACACCGTAGAAGAAAAAAAGACTCCAAACGCCAAAATTGCGTTTTTTTGGTCATTTCATGTCACATAAAAAATGGAATAAAAGTAATCAAGAAAGTCGCATCCATTTCAAAGTGCTAGCATTAAAAAGTACACATCTGCTCACATAAAAAAGCCGACTCACTCAAGTCCGTAGGTGTTCGTACAAAAAAGTTATTGGTCACTGAAAATGGCGCCGCAGAGCAAATTTTAAAAAATTTAAAATGTTTGGAATTTTTTACGATACCAAAGCATAACGGGGAGCGTACATGTTTGGTATTGGTGGATGCGTATCAACCTGTAGAAATACAGATAACACATTGTATTGACCGAAGATTGAACGCCGTAAAATCAAACCTCCCGCAAACATGGTGCAAGTACGTTTTTTCACATTTTGCCCCACTTAGAATTTTTTTGCTGTTCCCTAGTACACTCTATAATAAAATAAATAAAACCACTAGAAAGTACAACTTGTCCCGCAAAATTAAAGCCCTCATATGTCTATGTAGGTGGAAAAATAAAAAAAGTTATGGCTTTCAGAAGGCAAAGAGCAAAAAAAATTTAGAGCCATATTATTATGACCGTCCATCAGGAAGGGGTTAAATGTCAATTCTTGATCCGTTTTATGCATCAGATGCCCTATTTAAATCTACAGCGAGTGTTTCTGCTGCAAAGAAAACATATCCAATATGGAGCACACTTCGGATATGTGTTTGGATACGTTTCACACAGCTTTTTTTGGGTCATTTGGGTCAGTATAGCCATGTAGAGTAGTGAACCATATCTGTAAGTGAACCAGATATGAAAGTGATTGATAGAGCTGAATCAAGGTATCTGAAATAAAACCGAAATTAGACCGGAAGTGGGCCGAAGGGGGCTAGGAGGAACGCCTTTTCTTGTAAGTATCTAGGCTTCTCAAAAAAAAAAAAAAACACTATTCACCATGCTCAGTATTGCTGTCTATCTTGCAGCCATCTACCTCCTGGCTTACCACCCAGTTATTGCCCCTGAGAATCTTATCCACATCAGCGCCTCGCTCCTTCCCTCACTATGTGTTATCATCACACACTCTCCTTTCCCTTTTCAAATACCAAACACCACCTGCTCACATATTGCTGCACAAACGCCGCTCATACTCATCACTGAACCATCTGCTGTATCTTTTCTTTCTCCTGCTTCTTGCTGCAGGGACATCTCTCCTAACCCCAGCCACCCTCCTTTACTGCTCATTCCACCTCCTCCTCCATAGAAACCCTGCTAACCTAATTGACTATTCGCTGTACATCTTTTCAGTCCCTTTTAAATGTGCTCTGTGGAACGCCCGATCCGTCTGCAACAAACTCACTGCTGTTCATGACCTGTTTCTCTCCAACTCCCTCAACCTGCTAGCCCTCACAGAAACAGGCTCCAGCCATCTGACACCCGCTTCCCCTTGCCGCTCTCACCTATGGCGGGCCTACACTTCCCCCCACACCCCCAGACCTGAGAACAGGCGGGTGGAGAGTTGGCATACTTCTCTCTCCACACTGCAATTCCCATCCTTCCTCCTGCACCCTCACTCACTTTCCCCTCCTTTGAGTCCACACCCTCAGACTCTTTCAGCCATTTTCCCCCCGAGTCGGGGTTGTGTACACACCCCCGGCCCACCCCGCCAGTTTCTGGATCATTTTGCTGCCTGGCTCCCTCACTTCCTCTCTACTGAAATACCCACTCTCATCATGGGTGTTTTTAACATCCCTATTGATGACCCTATGTCTCCCTCTGCCTCTCGATCCTTTCAGAAACCTCTTCTCTTGGCCTCTCGCAGTTTTACTAACTTCCCACCCACAAGGATGGAACTCTCTGGATCGGGTTTTCTGTAACCGTTCCTCAATCTCTAACTTAATAATTCCCCCTTACACTCCTCTCTGATCACAATCTTATTTCCTTCACTATTACAAATTTCTCACCCATCCTGGACACACCTGCCCGTCTCCCATTCAGAAATATCCACTTCATGAACACTCAGGAATTCACAGACACCATACAGTCCTCACTGCCCCCAATCTCCTCCCTCTCCTGCCCTGATCTGGCGTCCAAACAATATAATGAAACTCTTTCCACCACCCTGGACACATTGGCACCGCTCACACACCGCTCCACCCACAGCCATGGCACACGCCTCAGACTCGCCATCTGCAGCGATGTTCCAGATGTGCGGAGCATTTTTTATTGCATACAGTACAGACCAAAAGTTTTGACACACATTCTCATTCCACGAGTTTTCTGTATTTTCTTGACTACTTTCATGACACTGGTCTAATATCCATTCCATGTGTTCTTTAGACCAAACAAGTCTAGGAAACCCCTGCTAAGGAAAGGGAACAAGCAGAAAAAGACTTGTTGGGCTAAAGAAAAACAAGGAAATGGACATTAGACCAGTGTCATTAAAGTAGTCATGAAAATACAGAAAACTCTTGCAATGAGAAGGTGTGTCCAAACTTTTGGTCTGTACTGTATATTTTGTGCCACGCGCAGAGCTATAATATTTAGCTTTTGAACATGGTGAGAACTATAGGTGGTAAGCGAGCAAGGAGGGGTGCAGAAGTGGAACAGAGGTAAAAGATAAGGCACTCCTTCCAGTGCTCCCGGGCAACACACAAGCGAGCCACGACGTCGCTTGTCAGTTCCCTGCGAGTCTCTTACTGAACAGCAAATTTCCAATCTGTTCTTCAGTGGTTATATAATCTAGTCGAACCGGAACCTCCTGTTCCCCATTGCCATGTTTCCCCGCTGCCACCAATGGTTTCTGCGTGTAACTATCCAGCCTGCAGAGTCGTAAGTTCAAGTTCTTGGGACCTGGTGCAAAAAGTGATGGTGGCCCCTGCCAGTTACCATGTGCCATTTTTTTATACCGTTGTCTTCTTATGTGTCAAGGGGGTTTTGGGCCCCCACAAGATGCAGGGCCCCGTAACAGCGCTACCGCTGCACCCCCTAATAGCTGCCCCCCCTGCTTGCAAGCTGCCCCTCATCTTTTCAGTTCGCCATTGAAAGGAATGAAGTATTTTAGCCTCTCAATTTTGTCTGTCCCTCTTAGAGCCAAATTTTCCTCACTAAGTTGTTCCCTGTATCCATTTTAAATGGAGGGTTTAATTCCAGCTTCTCCTTACCTGCATAGGTATAAAAATTACCCAGAACATCTTCTCCCCATTGACTTTAATGGGGTTCGAAGTTCGAGTTAGAATAGAACTTCGAACCGAACTCACAAAGTTCGTGGTTCTAATCAACTTTTTACTGTTTCTCAAAACTACTGTCAGACAATGACGATATAAAAGCAAAATTTTTAAAAATGCATTTAATTGTGTAAAAGTAATAAAACATAAAAAACTCTATAAAATTTATATGATTGTAATTGTAACAACCGTAGGTAAATTTAAATGTGGTCACTTATCCCGCACGGCGAATGCTGAAGAAATGAAGTCCAAAAACACTGACAACTTCATTTCACTCCTCCCCATTTTCATGGCCCAATGCTAAAAAAAACCATGGAAAACCTGAGCACCCAAAATCCCACAAAAACTCCCCCTAAAGTGAGATCCCTGAGGGTGTTGAATCCAAAATAGGGGAACTTTTAGAAGGCTTCACCTGTTCTGGTGCTTTTGGGCTTTGTAAATGCGACATAGCACCACCAAAATTTGCCTTAAAAAGCCAAATAGCGCTTTCTCCCTTGTTATGTCCTACCATCAAATTTTTCTATTGACAAACTTGGAAGAAATTGTGCAACAAATTGGATCCTTTTTTTTTCAGGATTCATTGTAAAAATGAAAGTTTCAGAGAAAATTTCAGATTGTTGAAAAAAAATTATTTTTTATTTTCACAGCCTAACGCTAAAGTAATTTGTGAAAGACCTTTATGGTCGTTATACTCACTGCACCCCTGGATATATTCCTCAAGGGACACCAGTAGTTTTCTTTTTTTTCAATTCAAGAAAAAACTTTATTGGTGAAAAAGATAATATGACAAATGCAAGCTGGCGGTACAATCCGAGACATGCGGACACAAAAATTTGTAGTTAAAAAAAGAAAATCAACAATGCAAAAAGACCACAAAATGCAATATCGTAGATAAAGAAAAAGTACCGATCTTGATGATTATAATCGCGATAAGCAAGCTAGAACTAATCCTTCAGTCTAATATAAATCAAAAATTAAACTAAGTGTTAATAGGGCATCTTAAAGACCCTAATAACAATAACACCTGTACTAGTATGGAACAAGGACACTACAAAGACAAAAAAACATGCATTAAAAGGGGAAAAAACTGAGAAAGGGCCTTTTACATGAAAACCGGCCCAAACAAAAACAAAACAAAAAAAAAAAAAAAAAAAAAAAAAAGGGTTGAAAAAAAGGGAAACAGGGAAGGGATTGTGTTTAAAGCCCCCCGAAAGGTGTGTTAAATCGGGAGGTGATAGAAAGGAAGGGGGGGGAATTTCAAAAAGAGCGACCACGGCAACCAAGCCCTTGTTGTTTTTGTCTACCTTTTCAGGGGGTTTAAGGCAAAAAAATTCCTCCATTCTCCTGACGAAACTAATTCAGAAAACCCCTTCGTCAATTTGGAGGGGGGAGGGGTTGTTTTCCCCATCTACGCGGGATCCCCGGTTTTTTCCCAGCTTGTAAAAGTGCTTGGGGAAAGAGATTTTTTAAATTTACAAACCCGAGAGGGAAATTTCATGAAGACAATAGTGCCTCCGGGGTATGGGAAGGGGGACACCCCTTTTACTTCCTCAAATCCCCTCCAAAACCCGAAACCAAAAATGCCGCAGCAAAAGGACACCCCCACCACACAGGGGAAACATACCCCCCTTCTCGCCCCCAAACACCCGCACACAATCTGAGGTGGAGGGGAAAAAATCTTATGCAATACACCCGGGGAAACCCTGTCCCAAAAGGGAAAACAAAATTTTTTGTAACATTTTTCCCCTTGATTTTGGATGCCACAAGCGCCCTATAGTCTCTGGAACACTGCCCCCCACTGGGGGGTATGAAAAAAAGGGGGCCCCATTTCCCTTTTTTCCCTTTTCCCAAACAAAATAGGGGGAACGCCCCTAGCCTGATCAGAAAAAATTATTTAAACATAAACGACAGGGGGCCCAAATAGGGCCGTTTCCAATACCGCTTTTTTCCAAATGTCGGGGGGACCAAACCCAAATGCCCGGGGGCCCCCGATTTTGTTGAAAAAATGGGAAATTTGGGATAAACTAAATGGGGCCCCACAATTTGGTTTGCCCTCGAGAATGTGCCAAGGGGGCCCGCAGTCTCCCCCTCAAAAAGGCACAAAAACACAGACGCAAGGAACTTTTTAGTGCCAACCAAGAAAAACAGCAGGGAAATGCCCGGGGAAAGTCGGGGTTTTGTCCATGACGGAAACACGGGGGGCCCCCGCGATAAAAAGGTTTAAAGGAGGTTTTCTGTATGAATAAAAAACCGATAAATTTTGGGTGTATGCAAAGGGGGAGGAGCTAGCCCCTACCAAAGGGGGGAGTCCAAGTCCAGGGGAGAACCGCCCACCCGGCGGGATGCCCCTTAGGTCCCCCCTGCCAAGGTGACCCCCCCTTCCCATCTGATTTTTAAAAGTAAGCGTGAAAAACTTTAGTAGGCCGAGGCAAAAATAAATGAAGCCTACACCCAAAAACCCCACCCCCCCAGCACCCCTTCGTCTCTAAGCGTATAAAAACCTTTTCCCGTGCCCCTCCGATTGGCCCACCCCAAAAAACGGAAAAACTCCCCGGGAGTGTCCTCCAGAACAAAACCCCGGGAAAAACGGAGGGGGAATTTTTGAAATAAGTATAAAAATTTTTGGGAGGAAAAACTTTTTTTGGGCAGGTTTTTTCCCTCCCAAAACCCAAACGAATTTTCTTTGTGCTGCCGTTTCCCTAGGCCCTTTTTTGGTTTTTCCCACAGGGGGGAAAAAAAATTTGGGGCAAAGAGCTGCAAAAAATCCCCCCGAAATGTGTACCCCCAAGTAAAAATACCGCCTTACCCCATTCGAAGGGGAAAAGGGCCCCGAAAAGGGGGGCCTGATCCTTTGGGGTGATACCCATCCCCGGGGGGTTTCGGCCTTAGAGAAATTTACCCTTAAAAAATTAGCCCAAGCCCCAAAAATTTCAAAATGTGGGCCATCAGTTTTGGAAGAAGAAAATGCGGATTTGTAATGTAGACCAAAGGCCCATTTTGCAAACCAGACACTTATTTTCCCCCCTTCCAATAGTAATCCCTTTGATGTGGGGGTTTAAGATCGAGGGGTCCCCCATCAGGCTCTCCATCACCATACTTTCGAAAAGGGGGAAAAGGGGCGGGCCCTGTCTATTTCCCTTTCGAAAATGGGGAAAAAGGGGCAATTTTTAAAGGGGGGCCCTTTGATTTTGAGAGGGGAAAGAGGGCACGCGATACGGGGCCCAAAATCCGGTTTAAAAGGGGGGCCCCTAGCCCCGGGTGACTGAGAGTTTGATGGAGAAAGGCCATAAAATGCGTTTCAAATCCCTTTCTCGCATTTTTAAAGAGACAAAAACCAAAAGGGAGGGATCTTGTGAGAAGGGCGAAAATGAATAATACCCAAAGGGTTTTTTAAGGGTATTATCACGTCCCCTTCCCTCCCCGGGGAAAAAAACCTATTAAACTGGAGGGACTACTGAAGGCAAAAAATTTTAAGCCTATTGGCCCTCAGCTTCGAAAAGGGACTTCAATCTACTTTTAAAGGGGGAAAAGGGGGGTGGGTAACTCCCAACAGCTTTGGGGGGTCCTTCCCCGGGTTGGGTAAAGCGCACATGCGCAAGTGTGGCTTAAGGAGGAAAAGGAGAATCCACGTGAGGGAGTTAAAGGCGCCCAAGAGCAAGGGGCTCAGTGAGTCCTAAAAAGTTTTGAAAAATTGTCCCTTGAAACCGCCCGGCCCCCGGACTTTTCCCCCAGGAGACTTTAAAGCCCCGACGGCAACCCACAACAAAAATGGCTCCCCCAAGGCCTCAGCACCGGGGTGGGGAAATTTTAGATAATAGGGGGGGATGTGGAAATCCCTCTGGTGTGGGGGGGTTTTGGGAAAAAAGGAGGTTTGGCAATTTTTATCCCTTTTTGGAGTAAAAGGAATGGAAGGCCTGAGAAAATTTCTTCCCGTACAATGCGCCCCCCGTTTCCGAACGGTTTTTAAAAAGGGGGAAAAGTGAGCCCTGACCCCACCCGGGGAAAGCGAACCGCCCGGGAAAGGGGCTTTCGTCCTTTTTTAAAATTGCCGTACTCGTAAAACATGCCGGAAACCTCGGGACAAAACGACCCCAAATGCCTCAAGAGGCTTTTTTAAACCCCCAAAAGGGGGCATTCTGAAATTTCCCCCGGAGAATTTTTGGGGGAGAGGGGCCCCTTTTGGGTTGAAACCGCCCAAGCTAGAGATTTTAAGGGGGGGGGCCCTTTTGTAGGGTACAGCATCTGTTTTCTTTTAACCTTGAGCCGTTTTTAATGAGGCCCCCCCCTAACCCAACACTTTTGGGGCCTCCCGGGGGAAAAATTTTTTGGGAGAAATCATCGGGCTTTTAAGGGTCGGGAACCCGGGGAAACTTTATCCTCAAAAATCCGCAACACATACACCCGGGAGAAGAGCCCTCTTTATCTCCAGTTCCAGCCCCCTCTCGCCGAAAAACCCCGGGGAGACGAAGTGAACAAAACCGGGGGCCCATGGTCGGCCCAAAAAAAAATTTTCCCCAAAATGGAGGTAGAAACCCCCAAAAAAGGTTTGGGGCCGAATGGAACCATAAAAATAGCCAAACGATATAAGAGCCGTGAGGAGGAGAAAAAAAGGAGTAACCCCTATCGTTTGGGATGAAAAGGATTTTTTTTTTTTCTCCAGGATTTCCACAGCTGGAAAATTTCAAAGGGGCCCTTTCTTCTTTTTTTTTTGAGGGCCCCTATGATAGAGTATTTTTCCCCAGGGGATTAAACCAAGGGGGGGCCCAAGTGTCACATTAAAAATCACCACTTAGGAAAAACCGCCCCCTTTGGGTCAGGGGGGGAAAAAGTGTCAATCAGGGCTTCCAAAAAAAAACCCGCTTGAAACCCCCATTTTGGTTTCATAAGCATTTTAAGGATGGTAAAAACTGCCACTTATTGAAAGGAAAAGGGTAAGAAAAAAAGGGCCCCCGGGTCGGGATTTCAACTAATGAACCCGGGGGGGTAGGACGGTGATGGAAAGGCCACCCCCCCGGACCTGGACTCCGGTAATCGCGAAAAGCCCCGGAAGTTAGTGGTTTAAATTCCGATGTTGGGTGCATTTCCCACCTAAAATGGGGTTTTTCCCGGAAACAAAAAAAATTCCCCCCGGGCCCTGGAACGATGAAAATGGTAAGAACTGCGCCCTTTTTTTTTTGGGGTTTCCAGCCTTTCCCCTTAAATGAGGCGATGGCGGAGGGGCCATTTTATGTGGGAAATCAAAGAACGGGTGCGATCCCTAAAACCGGCCCCGCCCGCTGTTGGGAGAGAGGGAGAGGAGGGGGGAAAGGGGAGGAGGGGAAAAAGGAAAAAAAGGGGAGGGGAAAAAAGAAAGACAGGAAAAAAAAAAGAAAAGAAAAAAAAAAAAAAAAAAACACCCCCAAAAAAAATGGGGGAAAAAGACAAAACAACCTCAACCCCCACAGAACCCGACACCAAAGCCACACAAAAACCAAAACAAAAAGCAGGGACCGAGGGCCGTGCGTGACCCCCACAGTTTTTAAAAGTTTTTTTGAACAAAAAACCTGCTAGGGAAAAAAAAACCCAGTCCCAAAGGGGGTACCCAAATGGGGGAAAAGTTTTAAAAGCTTCAAACATGAGGGGAAATCCCCCCAAAACCCCGACTAACTTAGAAAAATTTTCAAAAAAAGCAAAATAAAAAAACCGGGGCCCTTTTTATAATAGTAACATGTATGTATACATGGGGGGAAAACTCAAAACTATAAGGGCTTGGGAGGAAATCAAAAAAGAAAGACCTTTGGGAGCTAACCGGCCCCAAAAAATGAACAAGGGGGTCCATACCCCTTCCCAAAGGCCCTCTAAAACCCCGTGTGGGGGGCCCAACGGTAGGAAAATCCCAAAAGGGAAACCCGATAGGGACAAAAAATTTAATTTGAGTTTCAACGGAGGGGACATCAGTTATCTTGAGTCCGTTTGCCGCGGGGGTTTTGGTTTTAGCCCCCTTCCCCGTCCCCTCGACCCCGGCCCAGGGGGGACTGGGGGAAAGTGGGGGTAACCCTTTGGAAAAGTCTTTCCGTTGGGTGGGTCTTTAAGGGGGAAGACGTCAAAATCCCCCCGTCCGGGAAAAAACAGGGATTCCAGGCCCGCGCGCGCAAAACCCGGGGGAATATCCCCGGGGTGCGGACTTTCCCCGAGTCTGTTTTTGGTAAACGGGCAAGAAGCGCAAAGGGGTACCCCCATGAAGGGAACATTTTTTTTTACGTAGTTCATCCAAGGTGGCTTTTTAAAGGAAAGCTCTTTTGGGCTAAGTAAAACCGACAAAAATCCCGCAAGAAACCGGGTGGGAGGGGCCCTTGTAGGGCCCGGGGACTTGCCCGGGGCCTTTCCTCTTAATAATTTCCTCCTATTCATGGCGAAAAAATTAAAAACACACCCACATTTCCCCTGGTCTGGAATTTATCAGGGTTTTTTTTTGGCCCCCAATGCCCTATGGACTCTATCCATTCGATATGGGGGCCCAGGGCGGGCGATCTAGGAGGGCATTAAAGAAGGGCCCGGGAACTGCCCCTACAGGCCGTTTGAACCGGGTTCGGGTCCCCCGTGCCAGGTTTTTTGCGTCCGCTACGTTTTGAATATCGTCCCCGGGGCTGTTGAATGGAAAAATTTGACAGAGTGGCCCCACCAAAGTCTGAGACCCTTTAAGATCCCGCAAGGTCTTTTTCTGGGCGTGGTCCAGCTCACCCACTTTTGTATCAAAAGGGTTTAAAATTTTGTAAAGAAATTTTACGAACTCTTTCTCACATTTCTCGAACCCAAAACCCCTCAGAAAAATTGCGGGGGATTTTCGGCCCCTTTAGGGAGCGATTGAAATTTGTTGTTTTTTAAAATCCGCCCCGGTCACAGACTGGTTTTCACTCGCACAGCGGAGGGATCACTGAAAGGAAAAGACACGTGTGCCGGCAAATGGCTGTGCGGTAAACTCCCAAAAAATCGGGGGTCCCCTGTAACTGTCAGTGGGCATGAGTGGACAAAACGAGAAAAGCTGGTCGAGCACACTTAAAAACCCCCAAAAGGGGGACAGAAAAACAGTCCCGGTGAGGGTAAGGGCCCGGGGCACCCAGTAGGCAGTTGGGGTGTTTTGGGGGGACGCCGCCCAAGAGGACCCAGTGGACCAAGTAGGAGATCCGCCACCGTGGGTGTGGGGGCCCCCAAAAGGGTCAAACAGGGTAATGCCCGGTGTTTCATGGGGTCAATGCTCCCTCCAAAAGGGTGCCAAGGTTTAGCTGGGGTCCTCTCCAAAAAAATATGGGCCAGATTCTACAGAAGGGGGGGACCCCTTTGGGAAAACGATCCCTCTGGGGGTTTTTTGGCCCAGCAGTTTTCCATGGGGGAAAGGGAGAGGGCCCCACAAGTTTGAGGAAGTTATTGTGGATCCCCCGTTGACCTTGGGGGGGCCCCACTTTGGGCCCTGAGGGGGCCCGACTGTTCCTGAGCCCGGGTGCTGAGTATGGGGGGTCCCCCCTGGGTCTGGGAAAAGGGGCGCAATCCCCTCGCACTTTTCGGCCCGGGCCCGGGCATGACTCACCACCGGCGGGGTCGCAGGGGGAGCCGCGCTAGGGCCCCGGGGCTTCCGGGGGCCCGCGGGGCAGGCTGGGGGCCGGAGCCCTCACCTCCGCCGGGGAGCAAAGGGGTTTTGGGGAGATGTCGGGACGTCTTCAGCAGGGTCCCCCCCGGGTCCGATAGGGCGCAGGGCCCCTGCGCCAAGCTCTCGGGGCCCCCGCGGGGAGTTTACTCACCATGCGGGCGGGAAACGCCGGGAGAGCAGGGGCTTTCCCCCCGGGGCTCTAGGCAAAGGAGGGAGGCTGGGACGCCGGAGCTTTTTCCCCCTCCGCCGGGGGGTACGGGGTTGTTTGGGTCGGGGCCCTCCGCCCCAGAGATGGAGAGGGTTTGGGGATTTAGAGCTTCCCCCCCCGGCTAGGCTTCCGTCCCCGGGGGTCAGGAGGGACCCATGGGGGTGCCGGCCATCCCTTTTAGACCCCGCAGGGGGGAAGGGGGGCCGGGGGTGAAACGCCGGCCTAACTAGGGGGGAAGAAAAACTTTTAATCTCCCCTTGTGCAGAGCCAGGGGCCCGGGTGGTCGCCCTTTTGGCGCTTGTTTTGGGCTTCCCCCCTTAAACACCGGGAGAACTGGCCCGGTAAAAACTTGAGGGTGCGAGGAGCTCCCCACAATGCGCCTCCAACACGGCCCCCTTGGGAACCACGCCCCCGACAAAACCCCCAAAATTTTCAATATGTTTTTTTTTTTTTTAGGAGGTTTATTATTAAGTAAACACCTTTAAAGGGTCCGCAAACCCAAAGAAAAAACATATTGAAAAAATTTGACCCCAAAATCCAGTAGGTGCTCCTCCAAATCGAGGCTTTGGGTTGACCCAAAAAACGCACTAGGGCCAAAATATGGTATAAACTCGGGAAAAAGGGGAATCCGGGGAGGCAATAAAAAGATTAGCATTTTTTCCCGGTCCCATCATTTTGTTCCAGTGAATAATGGATAAAAAAAGTAAATCTGCAAGAAAAAAAGAAATTTTTTTTAAATTTTGCCTCCACTTTTCTTTTAAATTTTTTGAAACACCCCCGGGTTTTATAAAATTACTTTAAAAGTTGTTTTTAAACTTTAATGGGTGTATTTCTTATGGGGTTTATTATGGATGTATCAACAAAAGGGCCCTTTAAATAACGTCCCGAACTGACTAGTCCCTAAAAAAAAATCTATTTGCAAGTTT
>JAODAL010077837.1:0-13128 GCA_025379985.1 Phyllomedusa bahiana
GGGGCAGGTGTGGGGAGGTGAAGGAGATTTGGAAAGTAGGATACCATGTTTTTGGGGGTAAAAAACATTTTTTTAATACTTCCATAATCTTTTCCCTTTCTCCTAGCTTTGCTAAACCCCTTTTCCCAATCTTGTTGGTCTTCTTCCCTGGCTTTGCGGGGCTTCTTTGGGGCTATCTAGAGGATAGGTTCAGCGACTTCCATCCAAAAAAAAATTAAAATTTAGGATTCTGAAGGGAAAGCAGTATTTTCGTTCGGGAGTGGGGCACTTTTCAGTCAGGGTTAAAAAGTTTTTTCTAAATAGTTCCCTTCCCCCCCTCTTCTGAATCCAAGAATAATTGGAGTTTGCAAGTTTTTCAGAGAAGTACCCTTTTTGGAAGAAATGTGGGGGGGGGCATCGAAAGTGGCACTGTAGCTTGCCCTGCGTGGGGCCGGAGATGTTTCATGTGGCCCTGATTTAATACTGGGGAAATGTCATGAGGGGTTTTTTGATTTTTAAGTGGTTTGTTTTAAGGGGCTTTTTCTTCCCTTTTGCGGGAATTAGTGAAAACCGTGCTACTGCTCTGACACGGGGTTGGGGCACCCTTGCAAAGGGGTCTAGCTGTGCTGAAAAAATATCCCAAAGGACGATGTTTGTGATTCCTCTTCTGGGGAGTAATGAAACGTTTTCTGGAGGTGGACCCAAATGGCCAAAAAAGGCAAATTGGCGAAAAAGGCCTCCCGGGGAAGTGGAGTTAAGTGGGACCCGGTTTTCACCAGACCCCGCCAAAAGGGGGGATGGCCCTTGCTGGGCGGGTGTCCACCAGGTCACTCCCCACTGGCGGGGTTTCCTTTTGTGGGGGGCCAAGGGGTGCGGGGGTAAGGACGGCAGGCAGGCTCTTTATTCGAGGACGGGAAAAGGTTGGAAGGCGGTTGGTTCGGGGAAAGGTAAAAAAAGCATTTGGTCGGGGGGGGCGGAAAGGTTCGTAGAGGGTGGACTTTAGAAAAGGGTCGGTACCGGGAAAGGAAATTACAGGAACGTTCGGAACCTTTTCACTGGGTAAAAACCCCAAGGATGGCGAGGGCCGGGGGGGGAAAAGGGGACCGGTAAAAGGAGCAGTCCCCCCGCAATAAACCCCAATTTTTACCGGCGCCCCCTCCCCCTTTTTAAATTCAAAATTGGGCCGGCCCCCGCGCCCGCCCCTAGGTGGGGAAAAGGGCAAAACGCGCCGGGCCCCGGGAAATTTTGCACCCCTGTCCCAGGAGCGTGGCTGGGTAAGTGTTTGCCGGGGGGGGACGGGGGGGAGCGGCCCCCAAACCCCGCCCTTCGGGCGGGGCCCCCGCACGTCAGGGGGGCACGGGCCGCCTGGCCCCCCGGGGAAACAGGGTCGCGGGGGTCCGGGGACATTTCCCCCCCCCCTTGGGCCCCCCTCTTCTGGATTTGGAAAAAAATTTTGGGATGGCTGGGTTCGGATGTTCTCCCCCGGCCCCCCAAGGGCCCTCTCTTAGGGACCAAACCCCCCTCCATTTTCCACCCAAGAAGTATTTTTTCCCCCATAGTTCTTCTATGCCCAGAATCCCCTTGCCCTCGAAGAAAATTGGGCACGTCAGCCACAGAGGGAAAGGGGGAAAAAAGGGGGGGGCCCTTTCGGGGAAAAAAAAAAACGGTTAAGGAAAAGGGTTTAAATTTAAAGGAGAAATGAAACGCTTTTGGGAATTCTCATGGAGGAGGGACCCGGGAGGAGTTTGTTTGCCCCCGGGTTTGATGGGCCCTTGATGACCTCAAAGGGCCCCAGGAAAAAAAAACAAGGGGGGGGTCCCTTTTTGTGAGACGGCATTTTTAAGCGGGAACATATCTGGACGAGAAAAAACCCCTTTTTCCCCCCTGGGGAAAAAACACCGGAGGAGGGATTCTTTCTTGGGTCCGCTTGGTTATTTGCGCTGGACGCGTGGCAGCAGGGGACTAAAGGGGGTCGGGGAAACCGAGGGCCTTAATGTTTGAAACCAGTGCTTTTTCCCCCGCCGGAACCTCGGGGGGTTTTCCAGGGGGGAAGGGGGGGCGGGGTTTTGCAACCCAATACACGATGGGGAAGGGGGGGGCCCCCCGCGGACTAAGACTAAAGGGGGGTTATGGGAAAAAAACTCCGCCCACGGCAGTAATTTTGGCCCCAAAATTTCACTTGGAGGCCGAGACGAAATGACAAGGGGTTTGAAACCCGGGGCCCTTGGGTTGACCCTTTTTATCCCTGGCCGTTTGTCTGTGGTGGTAGGGGAAAGAAAAGGTCGAGCTTCATTGAAGTTGGTTGCACAGAGCTCAAAAAAACCCGGAAAGCCCAAAAAAAACCCCCCGGCCCGGGAGACAATTTGCTGAGGGGGGGGCCCATGGGGGCCGGAAAAAATGGTTTAAAAAATTTAAACTCCCCTGCCGGGGGCGGATGGCAGCCCTGGCAACGGGACGAAGTGCGCCATTTTGGGAAAAAAGGGGTCATTTAACCCACCAGAAAATTGGTTTTGGAAAGACGACGGAGGGAGGCGGTTTTTAAAGGTCCATGGGAAAATGTTGGTCCGGGTTGATTTGGGAAAGGGGGAAGGGGTGAAGTGGGGCCTGCCGGCTTGTGACGTGGGTCTTTTTCCCGGGCCCACAGGAGTCCCCAAGAGAAACGAAGCCCTTTGATACCTTTTCCCCAAAGCTCGGGGCACCAATAAAACCCGGGAAAATCAGGTGGAAGGTTCTTGGGGGACCGGGAGGGCCCGGGCCCCCCAAAGGGAGCAATGTCCCCTTTTCAAGATAGTCTGCGGAGAGCAGGCGAAACAAAAAGGGCCCTTTCCCAGGAGGGACTTGGGGAAGGGTCCCACGGGGAGCACCCGGGATGAGACGTTGGGGGGGGGGTGATGTGTTCAGGAGGGCTTTAAACCCCACCACGTCGGGGCAGGTGAGAGGGCATCAGCTTCCCCTTTTCTCGGCTGGCCTGAAATGGATTTGAAAGTCGAACGGGAGAAAAAAGTGCGACCCCCTGGCCTGGGGGGGTTTTAAGTCGCTGAGCAGTCTGAAAGATATTGGAGGTTCTTGTGGCCCGGGGGTGATACGGATGGGAAAAAAGGGCACCCCGGGAGATAAAGCCCCCTCCTCCAGAGCCCCCCCCTTTTAGGCCGTAGCTCGCCGGTCGCCAAATCGTTTTTAATTCCTCCGGCTGAAAGGAAGTCTTTGGGGAAGAAGCCGGGACGACAAAAATTTTTACCCGTAGTCCTTTTTTTGGGAAAGGGGCTGTCCAGCCCCCCCAGGGCGAAGCAATTTCCCCCTCCAGAGTGAAGGGTTTCGCGGGGTCTGGGGTGCAAAAGGGTTTGAAGCCGTAGGGGAAGGCGGTTTTGAGCTTCACAAATGCCTCCCCGGCCCCGACAGGCCAAAATGCGTGGATTGGCTTGTTTCTTTGGGGGGGGAGCCACCTTTTCGGGGGCCCCCAGCGTAGAGAAGTCGGGAGGAATTGGCGATAGTAAATTGCAGAAGCCAAGAAAACGCTGGAAGCCCGCACCCGCCGGGGCGTGGGCCAAACTGGGAAAAAGGCAGACGTTTACGGGGGTCCAAACCGTAGGCCTTGGTCAGAGATGACATACCCCGAAACCCGGGGGGCTAGTCTTATGGAAGAGGCCAAATTCCCCAGCTTGGCATTTCAGGTGGGTTTTTTCCCGGGGAGTCTTATTCTTGCCCGGGCATGGCTGCGGGGGTTTTCGAGGCCCGGGGGGGGAACACCCGTTTTGTCATCGGGTTTGCTTTTTACGAAAGGGAGGAGGGAGGTCCATGAAGACGTAATTCAAAGAGGGTCCTGAAAGACGGCCCGGCGCATTACAGAGTCCGAAGGGCATTACCAAAGGGGGTGTAGTTTCCCCTCCCTGGGGGTTTTAAGGCCCCCCTTCCTTCATCGCCCTTTTCGGATTGGGGCAAGTTGTAGGCCCCCCCTCAAAAACCAACTTTGGGGAAAAAATTGGGGCCCTTTAAAGGGGATCAAAAAATTCCCGGGTCAGCGGGGAAGGGGGTTAAAAGATTCTTTACCGTGATTTGTTCAAGCCCCCGGTTTTTCAATTTCAGGGCCCTTAAGGGACCGTTTCCCTTTTTCCTTTTACCCAAAAAGAAAAAAAGGCCAGGGGGGAGAGGGGCTTCCGGGTGAAACCCCCTTTTTGAGATTCTCCTTTGGGTTTTACTCTGACATGGCTTGGGGGTTTAGGAAAAGGCAGAGGGTAGACTCGGCCACGGGGGGGACTGGTAAAACCCCGGGAAAAGTCGATCGGGGGAATCGTTTCATGGACGATGCGGCGGGAAAACTCTCGGGCTTGCCTCTCGGGGGGAAAAACCCCGGCATTTTCTCCTGATATTGGGCCCGGGAAACCCGGGCAGCGGTCCCGAAGGGTTTTAAACGGGGGCAGGGGAAAGCCCCCGGGCGAGGGGCCCCTCCAAAAAAAGCCCCCCGCAGTTGGGACCCCAACGAATTTACCCCTCCAGTTGACCAGTCCAGGATGGGAGAGTGGGGCCCTAGCCCCTGGGGGGGCCGAGGGGATCGCCGACGAGGAGCGGGAAAAGGGAAAACATAGAAGGCGATCTCCTCCCTTTTGCAGTGCCCCAAACGGAGAGCAGTGGCTTGGTGACGAAAAATGGATGGGGGGTCGCTAAGCAATTCCCCCCGACTGATGAGATGACGAGCGGTTTTCCCGCGTACCAATGGAAGCCGATACCCCTCACTAGGGATGGGGTTTTGAAGTTCCCGGCTGAGACGGTCCAGGGGGGAAAAAACCCGGGGGAATTGGGGCGTGATACCAGCTCTGACACGACCTGCCCCTGGCCCTCAAAAGGCGGGGAGAGGAGGAAAGGGTTTCACCTAGGGGAAAGCCTCTCCCCCAGATCCTAGGTGGGGGTTTTTCCCCCAGCCCCTTGGGGGGCTTGGGACAAGTCCCCCGAAAAAAGCTCTGGGCCCGCCCCCAGTAGAGACACAAGTCCGTTTTCGCCCCTGGGGCCCCAAATTCCCTTTCTCAAGGGGGCGAGCCCCCATTTAATTGCTTTGGGTCGTCGGTGGGTGTTGGAGGCTTGTGGGCCGGGGGGCCCCCGGAAAACCCGGTGCCCGGCGAGGAAACCCGGGGAGGGTTTGGGGTGACTGGGCGGGTCTTGCCCGATGCTCCTCCTCCCGCCCCAAAGAAGGTATATCGATGCGGGGGCGCCAAACCGGATCAAGGGCGTAAGGGGAGGGCGGGAGGTTTTTAGCGGCCAGACTCCTTTTAAATCGAATTGAGAGTTTCCCCCCTTGAACGTAGCAACATAGTGCGGCCCCGTTCCCTGTCCAATTCAGGGGGCCAGCGTTTCGGAATTGCACCGCGTAGGGCTCCTACAGGGGAGGTTCCCGGGCTTTTGTTTAGGAGGGCCGTCCCCAGCGGAGGGGGGGGGGCCCCCGGGGTGGTTCCCCCGAAAAACGTTGCGGAAACCCTTTAGGGAAAGAATGTAGATCCCCCGTTTCCCCCGGATCACTCTGTCCCTTTGGGGTGTAGCCCTTTCCCGGGCCTTCCCGGGAAAAGGGGGCTGATACGAAACCCACACTTTGAAGTTTGGCAGGAACTGGTCGGTCATCAGCTCCCGTGCATTTGGCATTGGTGGGTAAAAAACCCCTGCATGTTTCGGGTCACCCGGGGAAAAATTGGAGGGGGCAAATGAAAACCCAAAACTTGGGGCCCCCTGGGGGTCACCGGAACCGCTGAGGCCCGGGGCAACTGGGGATGGCGGGGGGCTGCTGCTGGGTGGTGAGAAAATGCTGCACCATGGAGGGGAGTTGCTCGGCTGCTGCGCTTGCTTTCGCAATCTGTTGTGATTGCTTGACCCCGGGGCTTTTTGTGATGCGGCCCACACTTTGGGAAAAGGGACCTTGGCGGGGGTCCATTTGGCCGGGGTCCTACTGTAACGATTTGGGGTGGAAACCAATGGCCACCACGGCGATGGCGTAAGCCCCACCGGGAAATGGGGGTCTAAGTGGGAACCCCGGGTTTTCCCCAAAAAAGCCCCCCGCAAAAACGGGATGGTTTTTTGCTGGGCGGGGGTCCCCCAGGGGCACACCACTGGCGGGGGGTTGCCTGTGGTGGGGGCCAAAGGGTTCGAGGTTCAGGAACGGCAGGAGGGTGGTCGGGGACGGCATGGAAGGGGGTTTGGGCAGGGGCTTGGTTCGTGGACGGTAGACAAGCAGTTTGGGCGGGGCAGGGGGGCAAAGGGTTTGTAGGGCGGTAGACGTGAGGGGTGGTAAAAAGGGGGGCATTTCAGGGGAAGTTTAGGAAAAACTTTCCACCCTGGGTATGAACACCAAGGGGTCCGGCCCAGGGCTGGCAGGAAGGGGAACCCGGAATAAAAAAGGGGGCAGTGCCCAGCAATGAAAACCCAATTCCCCGGCGCAATGCCCCCCTTTAAAATTTAAAATTTCCCGGCCCCGCGCCCGCCCCTAGGGGGGGAGCTAGGGGCCCGGGGGCCCCGGAAGCAGGGGGGGTGAGGGAGGAGGTTTGGGGGTTTAATGGGATGCCGGCGGGGGGGAGGGAGGCGAGCGGACCCCGAACCCGACATGCGGGGGCGGGGTCCGCTCGTGCAGGGGGACGGGGCGCCTGGACCCGGGACAGAGGTCGGAAAGGGGGTCCGTTTTACAGTACAGCTGTGGCATGTCCCCTTTTATTTTTGCCAAAAAAGAGGAAAAAAATTTTTTTCTTAAAACAGGGATTGCAAGGTTGGTGCCTGCAGAAAAGCTTGTTTTAACAGAGTTTAAAAGGGCTCTTTTGCCTTTTTGTGGGGTAAAGGGAGAATGGTGTCTGCTTGTGCATTCATCATTTTTCCTTTCATAAGGCTACTTGCGTGCGGTAATTTTCCCCCCGTTTGCAATATGATACCAATCCCAAAAATGCTCGCAACTGCTTGAGAGTGGATGGCAGTTTGGTATTTGCAATGGCCTGTTGTCTCTCTGCTGCCAGGTGCATTTTTCCATCACACAGGCAATGGCCTAAAAAGACTACTCTGTCTTTGCAAAATTGAAGTTTATCCTTGCTGACCTTGCAGCCATTTTGGGCCAGGAATATGAGCAAATTAAGTGATACTTGTTGGCAGTCCACTCTCGT
Organism: Phyllomedusa bahiana; assembly: GCA_025379985.1. NCBI lineage: Eukaryota > Metazoa > Chordata > Amphibia > Anura > Hylidae > Phyllomedusa > Phyllomedusa bahiana. The sequence continues at coordinate 7,104 of JAODAL010077837.1, forward strand.
GGGACAGCAGAGACGTATATCGTCAATATACAGCAGCAAGGCACATCCTTGTGGGACGTCCCAGCATTCAAGCACGGAACTCATAGCTCATACAGAATGGGCGAGTGTACCATACCTTGTGCAAACAAGTCCATGCATATTGTTTTTGTTTGTGTGTAAATGCAAATAGACGGACACACTCGGGGTCCAGTAATACCCCAAAAAATGCACAAAAAATCCACAACCGTGTACCACCTGGAACCGATAGGGACCTGGGTTAACAAAGTGTGTGGATTGGGGACAACTGGAGTCATAGGGGTAAGGATTGCATTTATAGCTCTGAGGTCATGCACCATGGGGTTTTGGCCCTTCTCGTGTTTTTGGCCACCTGCTTCTTTTAACAGGATACAGAGGGGAAATTTGGCTGGTGAGGAGATTTCGATCAATACCCCTGCCGCTAGGAATTCAGTGATCTGTTCTGATATGGCTGCCTCTTGCTGTGCATTTAGTGGGTACTGTCTAAGTTGGGGTAACTGACACCCTGCTTTTACTGTAACTTTAACAGGTGGCACAGGTAGACATCGTATGTCTGTTTTGGATTTTGCCCATAGGACAGTTGGAACGCTCTGTAAATAAGATTTTTCCTCACTAGTCCATACAACTACCACTTCCGGGATTTCTTGCTCAAATGACACAATACGACATAGAGCTTCCTCATAAATTGGATCTGATGGGAATTTTTAAGTTACGGTGCCATCTGGATGGTATTTGATATTAGTTTGTAGTTGTGGTCAAAATATCTGCACCCAACAAAGTTCTGTCTGCCCATTGAAATCAAAAACCGTGATAAAAATGTATGGGGGCCAAGTTTTACTTTTAGGGGAAACAGTGAGTGGTTAATTCTTCTATTAATCCACTATACCCGGGATAAAAACAACAGAATCTGTAGATACTAAACTCTCGGGTATAAACTTTTTGTTGTAACAGAACTAGAGGCTCCAGTGTCCACCAGAGGTCTATGAGTGGCACCCTGTATGGTTATAGGGACATAAGTGCTGGGCCTGGACCACTGCCTGTCCCCTTCAGTGCTGCTAGTCAGTCCTGTTCAGGACTCTCCTGCCTCTCCTTTTCTCTCATCATCTCTCTTTTTCTTTCTACAGTCACGTTTCATGTGGCCCTTTATTCTGCAATAGAAACAGGTTGGGGCCGCTCGTCTTGGTTACCTCCTGTTTTCCCCCTCGAACTGCACTTGTGAAACCCTTCACTTTTTGTCCTTCATACCCATTTCTACTCCTCTTGCCTTTTCTAACAGGGCGGTTGCATCTACCGTGGATCTCCAATCGGGACAACAAAATTTAATTTTATCTGCCACTGGGGGATTCATTCCATCTAGGAACGTCCTTATCATTATTTCTCCTTACTGGTCCAGTGGCAATGTCATGTCTCTCATCCCCTCATACCCTCCTGAATTCTAAACCAAAATTCCCTTTTACAGTATCATCCTGTCTCTTGCTGCCCTGGGGCTGTAGTTCCCTTGATTGTCTGTTCTCCCTGGCAAATATTGCCACCTCTGACAAAACGTTACTCCTGATGTCTCAGTTCTTATTTTCTGCTGGGGTATGAGCTGGAGTTCCTGTTCTAATCTTGAATGTGTCTCTGGGGTCATTTTAAGTCTACACAGTCTGCTATGTCTACCCATGCTGCTCTGTAGGTACCCTGAACTAAGTCATATAGCGGTGAAACTCAGAGGGTGAGACCTGGGTTGGGGCCACTTTGCAAGTATACCATCTGTTCGGCAGCTGCCATGGTTGGTAAATCTCATACGCCTCACTCGAGTCTGCTTTGGCATTCGGATTATTAGGGTCAACGGGATCTGTTATTAATGCTCGCCTTTTACTACAGGCCCGGGGTGGCTCTGCTTGTTGTCCTGGTCGAGGTGCCCCGCATGCTAAACATGTATCCCTCCAGTCTGGGTTTCTGTTGACCGCAACGAGTTGCAGGTCCACACCCGGGTTTCTACGCTCTGGGGCGGCATTGGGTACGGGGGTGGTGTCTGATCTTATTTAATTTCAGGGGAACTGGTTATCATATTGTCGTATGGTTTATACATGGTCCACATCCATTGACTGAACGTCATACACCCAACTCTGGGTTTACAGCAGTTTCAGATAGTTGGAGCAGACATTCAACTTGGTGCTCCCATCCTCTATCTTTTACCACACCTTTCTGGGTTTTTAACACTCTTTGCCATGTCTTTGGGTCTAACTGACTTTGTCCGGTGACTCCGAATGAATTTAGGATTTCGTCTAATATTTTGACTGCCTCCTTGCCATGATAAAAATAGAAGGGGGTGATTTAAACTCTGAGGGCCTCCCGGTAGGTTTTGACTTTGCCTGTCCCATGATCCCTTCTCATCCCCTCCGATCCCCCAGTTGGATTGTTCCAATCAAAAGATCCTCTGGATCCTTTTTGGTATCTAATTGGTGTCCTACCATCTGGGGAAGCTAGGGTCGAGAATACTTGGTCCGATCTGGACTGCACCATGCAAGTTTTATCCTCCAAGCAATATATAATGCTACTAGGAAGATACCTGTTATAGTGAAAATCTCATACCACATTCCGGAACCCACGCAGTCCCAAGATACTTTTACCGTATCCTTATTCCGTTTATCTGGCCCACCTTTCGAATTGTGTCCAAAACTATTCATCGTAGTAGGCTCATTTCAATCAAACCTAAAGACAGGATGGACTCGGACACCCCAAAAACCTTCAGTCCTTAATCCTGTCCCTTATTTTTTTATTCCCGACACAGACTTGGCCACTTAGTTTGTCACATTACCGGGGTTTAAGCAATAAAATCATGCCCTCCTTTCAGAGCGCAGAAACACGGTCTTAGTTCGGCAATCCCTTCCCTAATTTAACAAACAAATACAGCCTTATGCTTTCAATACCATTCATACTTTCACTCAGCAAGTAGGTCAAGGTTCTTTGTCCTGCAAGGGGACCTACTACATAGGTATACCTCTCTTATATCCCGGACCCGGACCAATGAGGTCACCATTTGAGCCACCGCCTACAAGTGGTGGAGGATGCGGGCATAGATCCCCCATATCTGTCCTAGGTTAAAGCTGTAGCACAGGTCCAGTTCACAGCGCACAAAATGGAGGAGGTGATTAAACACCTGGTGCAGGCGAACCTGCAGCAACAGCAAGCCACAGCACAGCAACAGCAAGCACAACAGGAAATGAACCACCTGCTTATGCAACTGATGGCAGTTCTGACTGAAGCCGTCAGAGGCAAAAGTGCGCCAGTTCCACCATCCCCAGATGACGGACGCCATGCCAGACATTCGGTGAGGAAGGCGCTGCAGAAGATGACCCCTGAGGATGAAGTGGAGGCCTTCCTGGCGGTATTTGAATGGGTCGCAGACCGTGAGAAGCTGCCCCAGGAGCAGTGGGCCGAGGTGTTGGCCCCATATCTGACTGGGGAGTGCCCCAAAAAAGGGGTACTATGACCTGGCCCTGCAAGATGCCAAGGAGTATGGGAAGCTCAAAGCTGAGATCCTGGCTCGGCTCGGGGTAACATTGGCAGTCCTGGCGCAGAGGGTGCATCTCTGGGGCTATAAAACAGACAAGTCACCGAGGTCACAGTTATTTGATTTGCTGCACCTGGTCCAGAAGTGGCTACAGCCAGATACCTGCTGCCCAGCCCAAATGGTTGAGCGCGTAGTCATGGACCGGTTCCTTCCTAGACCTGTGCAGTGCTGGGTGGCTCAGGGAGACCCACAATCGGCGGATGAACTGGTGGGGTTGGTAGAAAGACTCCACGCCATGGAGCATTCCCTGGGTGGGTCCGGGAACCTAAAACCCCTGTGTGGGAAGACCCCCCAGCATTTAGAGGGTCCAAAGTCAGGCCCCAGACATCCCCAAGAGGGTCGCCTAAAAACTCGAGGCGGACCGGAGCCCATAGCAAGGGGGCCACCAAGGGAACCTGTCTGCTGGCGGTGTCATGCCCCAGGCCATGTAGTGGCCCAGTGCCCCTTGACCACGGAGCCAATGGAGTGTTCGGTGGGCCGACGTTGCTCCATGTTTGCCCATGCTGTATGCAGTGCCCTGCCCGTCCCAGGAGAGGGACCCCAGATCTGCATTGTGAAGGTCAATGGGAACTGTTGGGACTGGGACAAATTGGACTCAGGGAGTTTGGTTACTCTCCTGTCATTGCTCTACCTCATTTTGGTGATCCCTGGGAAAAACTTGGGGGGTTACATTTTGTGCACGGGGATACCAGAGGGTTTCCCCGTGGCCAAGTGGTCCTGGAAAACTGACTTGGGACCCTCAAGCACAAACTTGAAGGGGTTGTTAAGAACTTGATGCACGATGTGATCATTGGTCGTGATTTCCCTATGTTCTGGGACCTGTGGTGTAAAGTTGTGTCGCCAAAGGGCCCCCAAAACAAGGGCAGTCCAGAGTGTACTAACCCTGAGGTAACCTCGGAATTTCCCCTGATGGTCCTGGCAGGGGACAATGGGGAGGAGTCAGGCTCAGAGGAAAATGTCCCCAACCTGGAAGTGTCCCGGGGAAACTTTGGGACAGCCCAACTCCAAGACCTTACATTAAAAGGGGCGTTGGAGGGGGTGGTAGTCCTTAATGGGGTTCCCCAGGAGCCCAGGGCTGATGAGCGGTACTCCCACTTCGCAATGAATGGCCACCTACTATATCGGGTAACCAAGGTAGAGATGATTTGGGGTGGAAACAGCTCTTGGTGCCTAGGCCCTATCGGCACATGGTTTTTAGACATGGCACACTCTCATGTTTTAGGGAGACACTGGGGACAGATAAGACCCTGGAGAAGATCCTGCGGAGGTTTTATTGGCCTGGCTGTTATCGGGAGGTTCGGGATTATTGACAGTCATGTCCTGTGTGTCAAGTCACCTCCCCGGAAGCCCATTTCCCGCAGTCCCCTAGTACCGTTGCCCATTATCGAGGTGCCTTTGAGGAGTGGCCATGGATTTTGTGGGCCCTCTGGTGAAATCTGCCCGGGGACACCAATATATCTTAGTGGTTATTAGACTACGCGACCAGGTACCCAGAGGCCGTGCCCTTGAGAAATGTGTCGCTCTAAAAATATTTGCCAGGGAGTTATTTACTTTTTCTCCCGAACAGGGATTCCCCAGAAGATTCTGACGGATCAAGGGACTCCTTTTATGTCCAAAGTGATGAGGGACTTATGTAAGGTGCTAAAGGTGACGCAGTTAAGCACCTCAGTGTACCATCAACAAACGGACGGGCTCCTGGAAAGGTTTAATAAGACTTTGAAAGCGATGCTTAAGAAGGTGGTTGAAAAGGACGCGTGCGATTGAGATTGCCTATTACCATACCTTCTATTTTCCATTAGAGAAGTGCCACAAGCCTCTACGGGGTTTTCACTATTTGAATTATTATATGGCCGACACCCAAGGGGTTTTCTAGACGTAACAAAAGAAACCTGGGAGAACGAGGTCACCCCTTATAACAGTGTGATCGAGCACATCACACAGATGCAAAGAGAGGGTCGCCCGGGTAATGCCCATTGTTAAGGAACACCTTCTCCGAGCTCAGGAAGCCCAGGCCAGGATGTATAATAGGAGTGCTCAAGTTAGACAATTTAGTCCAGGGGACAGGGTCCTGGTGCTCGTACCAACAGTTGAGAGCAAATTCCTAGCCAAGTGGCAGGGGCCGTACGAGATTGTTGAAAGAGTGGGAGAGGTAAACCACAAGGTCCACCAGCCAGGTAAGAAGAAGCCCTTCCAGATATATCATATTAATTTGATTAAGCCCTGGAAGGAGAGAAATTCCCTGGAGGCCCCTTGTCTGGTGACCCGGTCAAAGTCAGGAGTTAAAATAGTGAATATTGCAGAAACATTGTCCCCCTCCCAAAGACAGCAATGCCATGAACTCCTGCAACAGAATAGAGACCTATTTTAAGGGGCCCCGGGTCACAAAAAGGGTTTTACATGTAATCCTTAAGGGCCAAGGTATTTTATTATAAAACTTAAAAAATTTCCCCG
>JAODAL010077838.1:0-13128 GCA_025379985.1 Phyllomedusa bahiana
AACATGGATTCACCATATATAATAGGTGGTGGACACAGCTTACCTCCTTCTCAGAACGGTGACCCCTGAATAGGCCACAGATAATATATACAACGCTTTCCTATAGAACTCAGTGATACATTAACAGATACCTATCTCCTATGTCCACATGTCTGATGTAATGCAAATCTTTAAATGCTGTTAACAACGCAGAACAGCAACTCAAACAAGATGGCTGCCCTAGTTACCATGTACAGAAAATAAATTTAGTTTAACTAAAGACCAAATGGGATTTATCATTGGCAGATAAATGAGTAACACAACCAGAAAAGTCTAATCTATTTGACAAAGGATGCTGTATGTCCAAGTAGACTGCTGGTTTTTGATGCTGAAAAAAAAATGACAGAGTACATGGGGTTCTAAACATATCACACTATTACAATTTTGAGTTTCAGGTTTTATTTAGAATGGAACTTATGCTCTATATGCTGCCCCCAAGTGTTAAAGTACAATATAAGGTTTTCTTTATCTTAAATATGTTTCATATTTTAAATGGGACCTGGCAAGAGTGGCCAGTTTCAGCAATGATGTGATGATAGAGTCAATATCAAGAACAGTCACATAATCTCCAAAAAATTGGGAATCTCGCAAGAGAACAAAGAGTGACTTTTGATCACGGATCGGACATCTAAGCCTTGATAAAGCCAGGTTTGCTGGCGAAACATGTCGGCGAGGTCAGGCATGACGTTTTAAATTGTGATCTCTCACCTCTGTCTACAAGTGTCACCTGCTGCAGACGGTGTCACAAGGGGGCCTTATTTGTTCTGTGTCTATGAGATTAGGGACGACTGCCCAAGTAGTTGGCTTGGGATCCCTTACTGAAGCTAGTACTTTGCTATAGAATATAAGCTCTCTCTGTTAATAGGTGGGGTTCCACCAGACTTGATGATAGAAAGGGAGTTATTCCCTCTTTCAGAAGCAAAAAGGGTTAAATGATGAGGATAGAGATCAGGTTTTTAAATAGTGTGTATAGAGTTTAAGAGTTCGATATAATAAAAGTTACGTTTTAGTGTTTAATAGATAGAGAACTGATAGAGTTTAAGTTTGCCTATGGCAAAATAGTAAATATCAAGAACAGAACTCTATTTTCTAGGAATAAAGGTAGGAGATCATAGGTATTTGACAACTATATGACATGACATTAGCATTGTTACAACATGTGCAAATCCAGTTAGTTCTCTGAGACAGGTTAGGAAAGTCTAAGACAGTTACTCCAAGGTATCATTTTATAAGTGAATTAGGAAGATTCACAGATTTTCCCAATTAATTTTCCAATACTGATGCAGGAACAATTAGTAAAGGAATCTCATCAGCTTCTATGAGGAAGTTAGTTCTAGACTGGATCAGGGTGAGACATTGGATGTCATATATTTAGATTTTTCTAAAGCATTTGGTACTGTGCCACATAAAATGTTGGTAAGTAAAATGAGAATGCTTGGACTGGGGAAAAATGTGTGCAAGTGAGTAAGCAACTGGCTGAGTGATAGAAAACAAAGGGTGGTAATTAACGGTGCATACTCCGATTGGATCCCTGTTACTAGTGGGGTGTCACAGGGGTCAGTATTGGGCCCTATCCTCTTTAATATTTACATTAATGATCTTTCACATGGATTGCACAATAGAATATCGATCTTTAAGCTCTGCAAAGTAATCAACATAATAGAGGATAATGTGTTATTACAAATGGATCTGGATAAGTTGGAGGCCTGGGCAGAGAAATGGCAGATTAAGTTTAACACAGATAAATGCAAGGTTATGCACATGGGGAGGAAACATCCATTACATGATTACATGCTAAATGGAAAAACGCTGGGTAAAAGTGACATGGAGAAGAACTTGGGAATCCTGGTGGAAAGCAAACTTAACTGTAGCAGCCAGTGTCAGGCAGCAGCTACCAAGGCTAATAGGATCATGGGTTGTATTAAAAGAGGCCTAAATGCACATGATGAGAACATTATTCTCACATCATACAAGTCACTGGTTGGACCACACATGGAATATTGTGTACAATTTTGGGTACCAGTGCATAGGAAAGACATTGTAAAGCTTCAACGGATTCAAAGGCAGGCAACTAAAGTAATAAAAGGACTGGGTGGACTGCAATACCCAGAAAGATTAGCAAGATTAGGGTTATTTAGTTTAGAGAAAAGATGGCTTCAGGGGGACATAATAAATATGTTTGACTATATTAAAGGTCAACATAGAGATCTCTCAAGATTTATTTATACCCAGAACTGTATCCAGAACAAGGGGGCATCCTCTACGTCTTGAGAAAAGAAAGTTTCTACATAAACATAGAAAGAGATTCTTAACTGTTAGGGCAGTGAGGCTGTGGAACTGTCTCCCAGAGAAACTTGTCATGGTGAATTCAATAACAGAGTTCAAAAAGGGTTTGGATGCATTTCTGGAGCGTAATAATATAACAGGTTATAGTGACTTCTGATTCCCAGGTTGGAGTCGGGAAGGAATTTTTTCCCTAAAATGAGGCCAATTGGCTTCTACCTCATGGGGGTTTTTGCCTTCCTCTAGATTAACACTTTAATAAAATAGGCTGAACTGAATGGACGTATGTCTTTTTCGGCCTTACAAACTATGTAACTATGTAACTGTCTTATAAATGAGTAACAGACACGACATACACTGACAAGCAAAAGGCTCCGTATTTCACCATCCATTACAGCTTTGAGACTAATAGCATTTTATTGACAATCATCTTGGCTATCTTATACATAAATTTGATTGCAACTATTTAGCATATGCTTAGTTATGCAGATTCTTCTCATGTTACTGTTTTGCTTCCGGTGGTGGAACAATATTTTTATTTTTTTCCAATTCAAAAAGGTTTTATTGAAATATATCATTGTACAAATTAAACAGAGAACATTGTTGGATTATAGTCAAGTATAGAAGGATATGGTATCGAACAAAATATCACTGGAATACAAGATTCACCACCGATGTTGCATGGGTAGAAAATATCAGTGTCATAACAAATGTACGATAACATCTAGTTGTAAGCACTCACTAAAATTAATTCCAACAAGGAGAAAGAAAAATACGGAAAAGGGGGCGAGAAGAAGAAGAAAAAACACACACACACACACACATAGCAGTAAATCACAACAAACTGTGTCAAGTCCACATCTCCCAGCATTGGTGCACACCTGCCCCTAGGTTAAAAGCAACCAGGACAGCAAGAAGAAGAACCCCATTCAACTTGAAGGGCAGGCCCCCCAGAGTCATCTTATCCAGCGCGCTGCTTGATAGCATTTGAGAGATAAAGTGGAGAGGTTTTGAAAGTGGCCAACAGAGCCAGGTTTTATTAAATTTATGTAATTGGTCAAAAGTTTGAGAGATCATCTCCTCCATTCTTTGTATAAAATTAATCTCTGTGAACCATTCCTCTATAGTTGGAGGTGTGGGGGATTACCATTTCTGCGGTATTATCAATTTAGCAGCCTAAAGTAAGTGTTTAAGAAGGGATTTTTTGCTAAATCTACTCATGGGCATGTTAAATATAAAGAGCAGCAATGCTTCTGGTGAATTGGGGGAACAATCTTTTACTTGTTGTATACTACAAATTGCAACCTGTTCTCATGCCATAATAGCTGTTATTAGTGTTGCCATAATAATGTGTTATTAGGTTGATTCCCAAGCAAAAGGTCACTGGTTCGAATCGAGCAGCAGCCATGAAGAAGATTTCAATAGTGGTCTCTCTGCATCATGTGAGGCCATGACAGTTGGAAGAATATGAAATGAAGTCCATCCATCCATTCCAAAGCCAAGAGGTGGACGTCCAGGCAAAATATCGGAATCAATAAGTCGGCTCATCACTAGGTCTATTATTCAGGTGCAACAAACATGGCAGTGGAGGTGGCTCGTATGCTTCATAATAGTGAAATCAAAGTGTGATGTGCATTACACAAGTCTGGAATGGTGGCCCAACAAAAAGTAAAGAGGCCTTGAGTAGCCTTGATTTACCAATACCAGCCCATTTTCATGAGAAAGTACATCCAATGCAATTGCGCTATATGGTGATTGACAATGTTCCTCTATTAACATGAGGAGGTGCCAGACAATACAGGTTAAAAATGTGTGAACTTTATTGGATCTACACATTGAATACGCTTGAGGCACATGTGCAGAACCAATAATCTAACGTGCTATAAACAATGGTAGCTTGCCTATTTCCTGCATAACATCCTCTGTTGATAGTTTTTAATTTATCTGTGTCAAAGTTAAATAGTTGTTTTTTATTTTTTTTGCAGATCAATCAAATAATTCTACTAAGAATGATCAGAGCCTGGTTATCCTACTGGCAACGGGATGTTTTCTTTTGTTTCTTCTATTTTTTGTTTAAAAAGTTTTTTTTCAAAAAGCTTTTCTCAAAAATGTTTTTCCTAAATAAAATTAATATTCTTTATGTTTAATGTATTTTTGTCTTAGTGTTACCTGTGCTTCCTTTTGTATGGTGCAGTGACTGTTGGACATACTTGATCCCGTAGAGTTTGACAAGATATGGTGCCCCAGTCCTAAAGGTTACAATATGTGAGCAAGTGTATTGAAGAACTCTTATAGGAACTTAAAATGTACACATAGCATACAGCATTGAAGTGCAATCCATAGATGAGCCATAAAAGAAATTTGAAAGTACGACGCAGGTGCAGTAAGTACTGGAGTTGCCTGATATAAAGATCGAGGTGAGAAGTTGTATGCAGTCATATTTGAATGATAAGAGCCTGTGCATTAATGTGATTAGGACTCCAGCTTTCAATCCCTGTCGCTATATACTTCGGCTATTGCTTTTGTATGTATTGGTATATACAGTGCCTTGCGAAAGTATTCAGCCTCCTTGAACTTTTCAAACTTTTGCCACATTTCAGGCTTCAAACATAAAGATATAACATTTACATTTTTTTGTGAAGAATTAACAACAAGTGGGACACAATTGTGAAGTGGAACAAAATTTATTGATATTTTAAACTTTTGTAAAAAATTAAAAACTGAAAAGCGGGGCGTGCAATATTATTCGGCCCCTTTACTTTCAGTGCAGCAAACTCACTTCAGAAGTTCAGTGAGGATCTCTGAATGATCCAATGTTGTCCTAAATGACTGATGATGATAACTATAATTCACCTGTGTGTAATCAAGTCTCCGTATTAATGCAACTGCTCTGTGATAGTCTCAGGGTTCTGTTTAAAGCACAGAGAGCATCATGAAGACCAAGGAACACACCAGGCAGGTCCGTGATACTGTTGTGGAGAAGTTTAAAGCCGGATTTGGATATAAAAAGATTTCCCAAACTTTAAACATCCCAAGGAGCACTGTGCAAACAATCATATTGAAATGGAAGGAGTATCAGACTACTGCAAATCTACCAAGACCTGGCCGTCCCTCTAAACTTTTATCTCAAACAAGGAGAAGACTAATCAGAGATGCAGCCAAGAGGCTCATGATCACTCTGGATGAACTGCAGAGATCTACAGCTGAGGTGGGAGAGTCTGTCCATAGGACAACAATCAGTCGTACACTGCACAAATCTGGCCTTTATGGAAGAGTGGCGAGAAGAAAGCCATTTCTTAAAGATATGCATAAAAAGTCTCGTTTAAAGTTTGCCACTTACCACCTGGGAGACACACAAAACATGTGGAAGAAGGTGCTCTGGTCAGATGAAACGAAAAACAAACTTTTTGGCCACAATGCAAAACAATATTTTTGGCGTAAATGCAACACAGCTCATCACCCCGAACACACCCTCCCCACTGTCACACATGGTGGTGGCAGCATCATGGTTTGGGCCTGATTTTCTTCAACAGGGACAGGGAAGATGGTTAAAATTGATGGGAAGATGGATGGACCAAACACAGGACCAATCTGGAAGAAAACCTGTTGGAGTCTGCAAAAGACCTGAGACTGGGATGGAGATTTATCTTCCAACAAGACAATGACAAACATAAAGCTAAATCTACAATGGAAAGGTTCACAAATAAACGTATCCAGGTGTTAGAATGGCCAAGTTCAGACCTGAATCCAATCGAGAATCTGTGGAAAGAGCTGAAAACTGCTGTTCACAAACGCTCTCCATCCAACCTCACTGAGCTTGAGCTGTTTTCCAAGGAAGAATGGGCAAGAATTTCAGTCTCTCGATGTGCAGAACTGATAGAGACATACCCCAAGCCACTTGTAATCACAGCAAAAGGTGGCGCTACAAAGTATTAACTTAATTGGGACAAATAATTTTGCACGCCCCACTTTTCAGTTTTTTATTTTTTACAAAAGTTTAAAATATCCAATAAATTTCATTCCACTTCACAATTGTGTCCCTCTTGTTGTTGATTCTTCACCAAAAAATAAAAATTTTATATCTTTATGTCTCAAACCTGAAATTTGGCAAAAGGTTGAAAAGTTCAAGGGGGCTGAATACTTTTGCAAGGCACTATACCATGTGGTGGTTAACCCCATAACGCCGAGGCCTATTTTTTTTTTACATTCGTTTTTCCCTCCCTGCCTTCCCAGAGCCATAACTTTTTTATTTTTCCATATACATAGACATATGAGGGCTTTTATTTTGCGGAAAAATATGTACTTTCTAATAGTGTCATTCATTGTACCATAGGATACAATGGGAAACCGCAAAAAAATTCTAAGTGGGTCAAAATGAGAAAAAAAATGTACTTGTGCCATGTTTGCGGATGTTTTGCTTTTATAGTTTTCAATCTTTGGTAAAAATGATGTGTTATCTGTATTCTACAGGTTGATACAAATCCAGCAATACCAAACATGTACGTTTTTGTTATATTTTGGTACCATAAAAAAATTCCAAAGATTTTCTATTTTTGAAATATATACAGCGGCTCCATTTTCTGCGAACCAATAACTTTTTTGTACGGACTTGAGTGAGGGGCATTTTTGTGGGCTGAAGTGTACGTTTTATTGGTACCAGTTTGGGATACATGCAACTTTTTGATTACATTTATTCCAATTTTTATAATATGTGAAATGACCAAAAAACCGCAATCTTGGAGTTTGGATTTTTTTTTCTTCTACGGTGTTCAGTATACAGGATAAATTATGTTATAGTTTAATGGATCGGACTTCTTCGGATGTGAAGATACCAAATATGTGTAACTTTTTTATTATTCAATTTTTTTTATTTGTAAAATGGCAAGAGGGCGGTGATCTGAACTTTTAATATATTTTTTTTTACTTTAACTTTTAGTCACCATAGTGTAATTCACCACTAGGGGACGCAATCATTTATACAGCCTAATACACTGTAATACAATGCATTAGGGTGTACAAAGCTGGTGATTTCACTACTTCCTGGCTGGGGCAGGAAATAGTAAAACAGAAAACATGGCGGCGATGGAAGCCTTCATGTTAACCGATCGGGAGCCAGCGATATCGCTGCAGGCGCCCCGATTGAAGTGAGTAATGTCATGATATCTACCCTTACCACATTTTCTTTCAAGTTGGTTGTCACTGAAGCCTAGAGATGTCAACAAAGCATAGTTTTTATTCATTATTCCTAAAAATAATAAGACCAATACAGAAAATGATATCCACATGTAAGTGACACCTATCAAGGTGAACACCAGGCTCTAAGCCCTTCCACAATCTGGAATAGACTTGAGTCTGGCAAGACTTACCATTAACAAAATTGCAACCCTCCATTCACAGAACAGAGAATCCAACTTTATATCAAATCCATATCAAATATTTTTCTTCACACAAGATATTGTTATCTAGACCATAACTATTTTGTCATCCAACTGTTGGAATTTAGCTAAAAATTATGTCCTTTTTGGTCACAAGCTCTTCCACCAGCTCAGTGGGTCAAGTACTATGGGAAACCCATGTACTGATCTAAAAAGCTACTTAGGATGAACTATCATAAACCCACAGCCTTCGGTATTTAAATAAAGAATTCCTTGAGGGCAATACTTATACATGCAGAGCAATTGCATGACAGAACAGAAATTTGCTAAACAGGCAGAGGATCTCAGAAAACGGTTCCTTCAGAAAGGCTATCTTGATTGACTTCTCATGAATTCATTTAGATACAGAGATAGGACTCAATTGTTGATACCTAATATAAAATCACGTCAACATAAGTAATTAACTGATATGATTAGTGGGGACTTGTGATGGTGCAGAAAGCCCTATCAAGAAAGTACTGAGAAATCACTGAGGGGGTGGCTGTTCAATAGTTTGAGCCTAACATCAAGGTTTGGCTATTGACACATTATGACAAAAATAATTTCAGGCAGAACTGAATCAAATCACTTGTATTAGTGCTAAATTTGACTTTGACATGAATCTGAAGCACAACACTACACATAAGTCAATTGGAATTGACTTATTTACTAAAAAAATTGTTTCTTTAAAATAAAAAGAAATAAGGAAAGGGGAAAATGATAATAACAAAAGCAATAGACCCACGTTGAATAAGACCAAAAAATGTAAATATTAAAGGAGTTTTTTTACATAAGGAAGTTTCATTGAGTCACAAGTAGTTTTACACGAACTCTGTCTTCTCAGGCTGTGGGTGGTTCTATATCAGGGATTAGCATATTTTGACTCTCTGTAAGCAGCTGGGCTATTACACTGCAGGAGATTTTATCTCTTCAGTAAACCCAAGGTACAGTATATGTGATGTGAGGTCTGAAAAAACTGGAATCTTGTTAGTGTTTATTATTTTGCTCTGGATGTCAGACTGTCCATGGGTGACATCAGTCTGTAGTTTAAGCTCTCTGCTCTAATCAGATAACAGACTTATGGTCAGGGAATCATAGAAACTGGTGTGCACTCAGAGCACATAAAACATCTCTTATCTCATCACTAAAGTAAAATCTATTGACAAATGTATTTATAAAAAGTCTTCATTTAACTGTCCCTTCATGTTGAAAGCTAATCTTTTCAGTGAGAAACTCCCCTTTGAATGAGTTGTCGCACTACAAAGAGTAGATTTAAATATGTAAGGATTGGTAATTGAAGAGTTTTTCCAAATATATTGCTTTGTTTTTTTTTTTTTTTTTGAGAATATAAGATTGAATTTATCAGCTACCAGTGCACACAGGTTTTTTTTAGGTTACCATCCTGCTCTCCACTTCTCTTTCTGCTCTCTCTTATCTGATTGCAGGGATGACAACAGGTTGGACAGCTTGAGACCAGAGTGTGTTCTCTAAAACAAGTAATTAGTCTCCTTTGTTTGTTTACTTTTTTTGTTCTGTACTTATAGATAAGATCTCCTGCTCTCATTGTCAGTGCTTTTAGAAGAGCTATGAGTGCCTGAGCTGATATGTTGATCACTGCCATAGCCAGGAAGAGACAGCATGCTTGAATCTGAATCTACTATTGGTTCTGAAACTGGTGAGTCTAAACCCACTGTCAAATATTTCAGTATATAAATTTTAATATTTTTATGATGTAAGCTCATTTTTAAGTCAGTCAGATATTATGACCTGCACTTACAGCATTAAATGTTGGAATAACATCCGAACCATTCCGAATTAGTGTGCATGCTTAAATAATTTATTTTTGCCATGTACTTTATTTTGTATTCGTTAGTTAATAAATGTACATCCACAACCTGCTCACAGCTTATCAGTGGACAGTTCTGCTGAGAAACAATCAGAACCTACAGTGTTTTAAATTTATTAGCTGGCTTTGGGTGACTTAAAAATTAAAAAAATTAAACCACTAATTGAGAATTATCAATAAATTAAAGGGAAACTATTGAAAGTAACATATTTAATGGTTGGCACATTGAACATAATCGATTTTCATGTACCATGTTACAGCATGTGGACATCTCAGAGTAGAGTCTCACAACAAGTGCTCCCTCTACTAGCTAAAGTGGGGAGCTACTACCAGTAGTTCTTGTCTTGACAGACTTGGCTCTTACATGTTTTACATAGAACACAATTTGAAAGTATGACCAGCTTTAGCTGAACTAAACAACAACAGTTAAAGAAGTTTTACCATGAAGGCATTTCATGCCTGGTTTGTCTTGCTTCAACTTTCCATATGTTCAAAATGGGGCATGTATGATTTGTTTGAACTGCTTATGTGATCCAGAAGGCTTGACATCACCATGCCTTTCCCTGTAGTGTGCTTATTCTAGTCAAACAAAGGTCTATTTAAGTAAAG
The DNA here is from genome assembly GCA_025379985.1 of Phyllomedusa bahiana. Classification (NCBI taxonomy): domain Eukaryota; kingdom Metazoa; phylum Chordata; class Amphibia; order Anura; family Hylidae; genus Phyllomedusa; species Phyllomedusa bahiana. The sequence goes on from JAODAL010077838.1 coordinate 10,192, forward strand.
AGCAGTGAGTATTTGCAATGTAGTGTAGAGTGGTTAGCACTTCTGCCTTGCAGCATAGGGGCCCTAGGTTCACTTGGGGTTGAACACTTGCTCAGCAGTGAGTGTGTGTGATTACTTAGCAGAGACTGACAGTACCTGCCTGAGAAGGTCCAGCCAATATGGAGGAGCTCTCTTCACTGGTCATATCCCCTAGACCAGGGGTGGGCAATTCATTTTCCATTGGGGCTGCATGAGAATGTGGGATGGTTTTAGAGGGCTGGACTAATTAAAAACAAAAAACAAAACAAAAAACAGCGTGAACGGGGAAAAATTCATTTTTGGGTTTATTTTTTTGGAAACTTACTCTGTACTCTCAGTAAGGCAGGTATATATGGGTCCCCTCAGTAAGGCAGATATATAGATATGTCCCCTGAGTAAGGCAGGTATACAGATATGTCCTCTAAGTAAGGCAGGTAAATAGATATGTCCCCCAGTAAGGCAGGTATATAAAGCTCCCCTCAGTAAGGCAGGTATAACAGTTCCCCTTAGTAAGGCAGGTATATACAGCTCCCCTAAGTAAGGCAGGTATATAGATTTATTTGGTATGGCAGGTATAGATTTTTGTCCCCTCACTAATGTAGGTATATATAGTTTCCCTTAGGTAGGCAGGTATATAGATTTATGTCTCCTCAGTAAGGCAGGTATATAGATATATGTCCCCTCAGTCAGGCAGGTATATAGATATGTCGACCTCAGTAAGGCAGGTATATAGATTTATGTCCCCTCAGTAAGGCAGGTATATAGATTTATGTCCCCTCAGGCAGGCAGGTATATAGATATATGTAACCTCAGTAAGGTAGGTATATATAGTTCCCTTCAGGCAGGCATATAGATTTATTTCCCTTCAGTCAGGCAGGTATATAGATATTTTGACCTCAGTAAGGCAGGTATATAGATATATGTCCCCTCAGGCAAGCAGGTATATAGATTTATGTCCCCTCAGTAAGGCGAGTATATATAGGTCCCCTCAGGCAGGCAGGTATATAGATTTATATCCCCTCAGTAAGGCAGGTATATAGATATATGTCCTCACAGTCAGGTAGGTATATAGATATGTCAACCTCAGTAAGGCATGTTTATAGATTTATGTCCCCTCAGTAAGGCAGGTATATAGATATACGTCCTCTCAGTCAGGTAGGTATATAGATATGTCGACCTCAGTAAGGCATGTATATAGATTTAGGTCCCCTCAGTAAGGCAGACATATAGATATAGGTTCTCTAAGGCAGGTAACTGAAATTAAAAATAACACTAATACTTACCTTTCCTCTTTCCGGGCCAAGTGTCTTCCTCTTCTGCCCGATACTGGCCAGAGGCGGGGCGCTTCTCCGGCAGCTCCTCGGATGCACAGGGTAATTAGATTGTGCAGCCAAGGAGAGGCAGCAGTGCGATGAGCTCACTTGATCGTACCGCTGCCCAGTTCACAAATACCGGGCATATTAATAATAGCGCTGACAGCCCGCTGCGGCCTCTCAGAGCTACCCATCCTCAGTGGGATGTCAGTGCTACTATTAATATGGTCTAAAGCAGACCTGGGAACAGTACAGGCTGCGGGCCGCATCTGGATGTGGCCTGCTGGCCGTACAATGCCCAGGTCTGCCCTAGACACAAGCTCTACACTATGATGCAATATATTGTACACAACTAATGTAATAAAGGATATACTGAGAAATGCCAGCCTCAAGCAATAAGACTGGAAAGAACTCATGCAGCTGTCGTTAAAACTTCAGATCTTTAATCGGTTTCCATAAAAGTATAACAAAGTGCACATGAAGGCATCAACCGCTACATCAGGGAAACGCACAATGTTAGCGCTAGGTCGTGACAGACCGACGCGTTTCGGTAATGCTACCTTAATCCTGGTCTGGTGATTGCCATTACTACTGTGAGTAAAATAGGATACCGGAACCTACGTAAGCAATTAGTGAAAGGTCCTTAACCCTTTACTCACTAGAGTTATATTATTATATGTTTATAAAAGCAACAAGATTTATTATAATATTAGAAAATAACTAAAAACTGATAATAGACCAGCGCTAACTAGACATGTTATTGAGAAATAAGTTATTACAAGTGTATATTTATATACAATTATATTATGTTGCTATTATTATAATTACAACTGAAAGAGGGGATTAATAGTGGCACAATATATCGTATCTTATATTAAGGCCATGCGGCTGTCTTGTTCCCAATACAAAGATCCATCTGGCCTCCGTATTTAAGAGTTTATCTCTCAAATTGCCCCCCCTCTCTGGTAGAAATACCCTCTCAATACCTTTGAAATGAAGGGACCTAGTATCGCCAGCATGTATTTCTACAAAGTGTTTTGAAACTGTGGACATATTGTGTCGCCATATCTATTTACGGGCATCGGAAATATGTTGTCTAATTCTCGTTTTCAAGGTTCTGGTGGTGCATCCAACATAATGTAAGTGACAAATGTTGCACGAAATCAGGTACACCACATATTTGCTGTTACAATTTATGTACTGCTGAACTTTATATTCCTTATTGGTGGTAAATAGTTGAGCGATTACGTTGGCTATCGACATTGATCGATAGTCGATAGTCGGCCACCATCGATAAGGTTTTCGATAGTCGATAGTCGATCATCTCCGATGACCATTAAAGTCTATGGGAGAGGAACAACACCTTCATTCCTACACCCAAACAGGGCTGGAGAAGCTGGAATTAACAGCCACAACAGTCAAATGGATACCTGCTACATCTTAGGCACAACACTTAGGCTATAAAAGCCACGGAAAAAAAGTCATACACCATTCACTATCCCTGTCTTGTACCACAGCATGACCCTTAAACCTGCATCACCCACAAATTAAAAAGTGCCAGAAGGCAGTATGAAAATGAACCTCTTTATTGAATTGGGCATTTTTG